>JAVTVY010056385.1:0-28991 GCA_036873755.1 Hanleya hanleyi
TGATGTATACCAAGTATTATACTGAACACTTTATACCTTTATACCTACCTAGATGCGCAGCTTCGTATTTGATAACTGTACTTGATAATTTGATACTTGAACAGTATCAAAGGATATATGTATCATCATTGATTTCAAATAAATTAATAAGACTACCAAGGTTTCCATTCAATCAGAGAAAACATTTCTCTTATTCATTGTTTGTCTCCTGATGTATTGATGATGTAAACAAAGTCTTGCATCAAACACTTGAACAGTACCAGAGGTATAGATTTTGCATAAATTAAAGATGGCAATCGACTTTTCCACCTAATCAGAGAGATTGGTTGTCATTAGTTGTAAGTTTCTTGATGTATCGATGATTTATATTTTCATATGAATCACTAAAACATTATCAAAGATATGGATCATTAATGATTTTGCATATATTGAAAATGGTTGCCAAGATTTTTGCCCAATCAGAGAAGCCAGTTCTGTCATTCATCGTAAATCTCTTGATGCATCGATGATATATACTAAATTTTACATCAAGCACTTGAACGGTATCAGAGATAGAGAACATTAATAATTTTGCATAAATTAAAGATGGCCGCCCATCCTCCCCGCCACTCAGAGGAACTGATGTGGTTATTCATTGCAAGTCTCTGGTTCGGTCATCCTTTAAAAGTATCTTGATGTAACGATGATCTATCCCAAGTTTCACACTGAACAGCAAAATGGTATCGGAGATACACAAGATTAATGGTTTCGCATAAATTAAAGATTTCCGCCAAAGTTTTCACCCAATCGGGTCCAGTTTCAATAGGGTTCTGGGTCACGAGCATATGGATGTGCACTGCAAGTTTGTTGTGCCTAGGTTAAGTCGTTCTGAAGATATCCTGATAACGAGAAAGCTGTGACGGACAGACAGGCTTACATTACAACGACACTACCCTTCGCCCAAATTTTGGCTGAGGGGTAACAAACTGGTCACTTAGATGACAAACATACTGCTAATAAACAGACATACACTTTATCATAGTTCAGCGAGATTATGGGACAGGGGGGCGGGTGTTATACTCACCGAGACAAACCAATAGGAATTCTCCATGAAAATACCCCTGGAGATCCAAGTCATCTGACCGACGGGAGATATCAAATGAAGATGTAAGTGATTCACTGCTACAAATGGCGGCCAATGAAATCCCATCCTGAAATGGCCCAACACAGAGTATCGATGTACGACATATCCCATAAGACCATGTGAATAAGGAAAGCTTTCACATTTCTGAATCCTTGCAGAAAGATATTTGATGCATAACTCATTCCTCCCTCCCCACTCCCAGGAATTTTTCTAAAATCTAGATATACATGTAATATGGTGGGCTCTGGGACATTTTCTACATTCGGTAACTCCTGTTGACAGCTCTATTATCAATTCTGGTTCACCTCCATGTCCCTCCTGGGAAATTTTTAATTTTAGATGCAAATGGTTGCTTTCTGGTTTATTCTGATAGTCTATTTTGACTAGTATCAAACAGTTACAGAGGCATGCAAACATTTGCTAAAGCAAAACAGTAGGATGGTGCCTCCCCCCCCCCCACCAACCCCTTTGACCTACAAGCTTGCTCTCACATCATGTGATATTTCAGAGCTAAATAATCACCCTTCATCCAATGCCAGGTTGCATTACATCATTTTGGATGGCCCCAATATTTCTGTGATGCAGAAAATGGTACGAGTGCAAAATGAGTTATCCCCCTTACCTGACATCATTCGTATTACCATCCCTCTTTTGTAAAATGTTCATTCCAATGTTCATCAGCTTCTCCACTGAGTAAAAAATATTAAACAGATTAATATCACTACTTGTATATTCAGTGGTGAGGTCCCGATGTCACGCTCCAGTAGATTGTGCCCTGTAAGCTAATACAATCACAAGGTATCAACCTCGCATCAACCACATTAACCCCATTGTTGTACATACTGTATTGGTTGTTCTATATCACAGACGATGGCAAAATAAACGCCGAAATATCTGACAGCAAAATGAAGTTCTCTTTCTTCGGAATTACACTACTAGTGTATTATCCATTAACTAAGTTAGATACTGAATTATGGTTGGAGATGGTGTTTGGTTCCTTCAGTGATGTGGCCTTTCACACGGAGCCAATCAGCTATGTCCAAAACTATATTAATGAGCTTAGCAGAAGAAGCCGAGCACCATTCTCAGTTTATACAAAAATAAATAATTTTTATTGGGAATTTCACTTTGCGAAATCAGGAATCTGTTTCCACCTTGTTTTTTGATTAAATACATGTACATAGTCCATCAATTATGGTAGATTTCAAATTCAAATGCATTCAAGGTCAATGATGTTTCTGGTCTGTTTACAAATTATTTTATGGAGAACCGGTGAGCTGATATATCAAGGCTAATTTGAAGTGTGAACAGAGAAGTTGTCTTGTGTATGAAGA
Organism: Hanleya hanleyi; assembly: GCA_036873755.1. Taxonomy (NCBI): domain Eukaryota; kingdom Metazoa; phylum Mollusca; class Polyplacophora; order Lepidopleurida; family Hanleyidae; genus Hanleya; species Hanleya hanleyi. Next base: position 2,458 of record JAVTVY010056385.1, read on the forward strand.
TACCCCATTCCCTAACTCTCTTATCTCCAAGACTTCACCACACCATATTTAATAAATATTGTTAAATAATTGAAGAAACATGGCAGTGTGACTAACGTCACAGGACCTACGAAGTAGAGTAGGCATTAGGACTCCGACACGCACTGAACTCTTGGAAATCCCCCCACCCCAAGTTCAAATCCTGCCTACATTAAGATGGGCACAGCCCAAGTCAGAATGACCAGTGATTTTCATCAAAAATCACCAGAAATTTTCATCACAAGTAAGTCAGCTCAAGACTTGCTGGTAACAGCCTCATAATGCACCTTCATGCAAAAAATCAAGGTTCTAATGTCAAAGGTTCGCCTTATTTGCCGACGAAAGGATTTGGATGGACTCGCTCACTCACTTACTCACTCACTGACTACTGAACAATTTGCAGATGGTAGCATACTTCGTAAGAATAATAATCGTGCTCAATGGTTATTATGAGCAAGGTCAGTTTGGGAAAGTTTATAGATTTTAGGGCGCAGGTTTTGACCATGCCCTAAAATATGAACTTTCCCAAACTAACCGTGTGTAAAATAACCATTGAGCATGCCTAATATGAAAACATTATTCCTATTCTATTGCACCATTATAATGAAAGGTTAAAGAATATGGTAAACTGTGACATCCTTTCTCCCCTTTGTTGAAAAAATGGGTCCATTGATATTAGCACAATGCTTGGTTGGCATCGTGCCAATATCAGTGGATGAGTTTATGTGGTCTCTCAATCGTCTCTCAACTGGAGAGTGATTAGGTCAGCTAAGTTAGAATTTGTGGAACACATGTGGATATTGGTCTATTTGTGTCACTTTGTTGATCAATTTCACGATGGAAACAACAGTTAAACTTGAGAAAGAAATTCCATCTTGTAATTTATTTGTTTGTCTTATTCGTTTGAGAAAACAGACGTCCCTTTCCTCACCTGACTTGTGAAATAGAATCTCTCAAATGATCACCTGCACTTGACACATGTACATTTCACACAACTCTGCTAAAACACTCAATAAATGCACAGTCAGCAAGTTGTTATAGAAAAGGGAATTCATCATTTGCAGGTTGTATATAGGAGAATAGATGGATCAATGAAGAGGGCTATTAATGGCCTAATCAATCTCACCTAGACCAGTATCATTCTTGGTCAGTATTTTGGGTCCATGAATGTGTTGTCTTGGACAGATCAGATAATGGTGAGAGCTTGCCGGTTTGTGATCCAGGAATACTACAATCTCCTCATCCTGCAAAATTAATGAGCAGGTTAGTTGGTAACGTTGCAAACAACCGCCTTCAACATCCCAAACCATGATATATCTCCCTATGATGGACAGCACAGTTCTGGGCTCTCTAATAAGTAAGAATAGGAAACGCCCACCGGCACCTCTCAACAAATCTTGATGACGCCCATGAATATACGACAATCTGATATTGTTCAATCTTCTGCACACTGTATTACCAGTAAACCACAACAAATTTTCATTGAAGGAAAATAAAAAGGGAATAAAGAAAGTAACATTTGACTTGTTAGATCATTTATGAACCCTTTAACCAGGTATGTCGCTTTAGTATGACCTGCCTAACCTCAAAGCTGCAGCCTGTGAATATACAAGCTGAATGATACTCCCCCTTGTGTCAACACTATAGGGCTGGCCTAGTTCGACTTGCGCAGTAGGGCTATGTCTTTGCTGATTCAAGTGACAGAGCATAAAATGAGAATTAAGAATATGCTCCAGAAACACGTATAGCTCTCACACGGAGCACCCTCCAGACTTCCATCAGATCAGCTTTGGCCACAGGGGCTTGTTGATCAGTTATTAATAATGATATTAATAAACATATACTCTCCTCCTATTGACAGAGTAGGCAAGGGAGAATATATATATCACAAATAATACTGATACTGACCAACAATAAGCCCTGTGGCTTTGGCGCCCTCCTGAAGGGTGCCAACGTTAAAATGCTACCTGTCACTACCCCCCTCTTTCATTTTTTTTTCTTCTTTCTTTCGATTAAACCGAACCCCCGAAATCCTCAACCACACAAGATTAATTAATTAATTAATGTCACGAAATAGGATATTTGGACAACAACCACAAGAGGTGTGACAATACAATTTTTTTATAACTTACCTCGTAGATGAACTCTGTTTTCCCATCCTCGTTACGAATGATTTTGCAAAAGGTACATTTCTTCTCCGGCTCTGCCATGATGTTGTTGTTGTTGTTTCTACTGCAACTGAGACTAAAACGCCTCCTTGGAGTTGTTCTGGCGACTGCTTTAAATCGGACAGTATAAGCGAAGATTAACTTGGACATTTACTAAGCCATATGCATTGAAATTAAGATATGACAAGTTGAGATGCTAAAAGAAATCCCCAGAAACGTGAATGTGAACTGCAACACTTGCTTCCTGGTCACAGCAAGGGGAATAACCTTTGATCACATCAAGGGGCGCAACCCACTAATCCGACCGGATCTCGATTGTCTCCCCCTGGACCACTTTCAAACATTTCATCCACAACTACTTTCAGGAATTAGATTTTTCAAAAAAAAATGTAATAATAAACGATTTCTCCACAAAACATTTCATTCACTGGAAATATTCAATGTGAAGGTTTTGAATGAAGATAATCAAGAAAGCTCTACATCATAGCTTCAATCTTTTGTGTTTCAGCAGACCCATACGTTTGTTAAACGGTCTAATTTCTGCCAATAATATCACGCGTACCAGTATTTACATTTTACGACGGTTTTTTTTGGGGTGGAGGGTACAGGGTACAATGAATTTTAGACAATATGGCTAATTTCAATCAGATATACAACTGAAATGAAATTGTACTCTGATGCATATCTTGAAGATCAGGAGAAATGTAATTACTTTTTACCAAGAATCGCTCTTGTATTCCTATATCATGTATAGGACAAATATATTTTGAAATACAAAACATTGAAGTGATGTTGAGCTTTCAATCCTTCTCTTCTTGATTTTGCCAGATGGAAAACGGCAATATGGGAGTGGTGTCAAAAGTTTCCATCTCTCAGGCTTTCAGTTTTGCAAGATGGAAAGCTGGAATACAGGATCGGTGTCGACCTTTCCATCTTTCTACGGTAGTTTCTCTACTAATTCAATCACAGGAAGTGAAATTTCTCACCATGAAATCTGGGGGTGATCAAATTTATCAGAAAAGAAAGTTGGCAAAATGGTTCAAAATCAGGCATAATCCTGGATATCTTTAATATTTCAATAATTTTAGAACCTGTTATCAAATTATCAGAACTATACTGATTGAATTTTGTCCCAAAAATGTGTCTGTGTGTGGGGGGTTATTGAATTTTGATATGGTGATTGAATTATTTATGGGATTAGCATAATTTCAATTTTACAACAAGCAAAGCTCGAAATTCAACCTTGGGTTTGGGGGAGATCCGCGATATCGTGTCTAAAGGCTGCAAGCTTATGGGACTGTTTTTATCCTTGGTGCAGATCATTGTTAAGTCCACACCGTTTTGTTTTCTGCTCAGACAGTAACCGTATTCGAAAATGCTTGGCAGCCTCAAGAAGTAGGTCAGGCAAGCCCTGCATGTCACCAGGAAGATTAATTACTCTTCTGTGCCTGGGAGAACAGTGACATGCGCGTGCAGATCTTCCCTGAAATCCAGGTAGTCTTCTCTGGCCAGACTGTATTTATAACGATAACAGTCGGCTATTACGGGCGCATGAATCGACTTAATTTGAATCGCCATGCTCTCCATCAGAAGCGCTCTGATCGGTTCCTCTATTTTTAGAGCGAGGATAGCCGTGGAGGGAGTAGGATTTAACCGTGTTTGATAGCCCTTGGATATCATATTGTACATAGGCAGACTGGTGTGCACACCACTTTCACGGAGGGAAACCTCACTGGGGCCAACGTTAGAGGCCAGGTGCCAAGGTTGGCTCAGAATTTTCAAGTGTTGCAAGAACCCATCTTCATTTTATCCAGCCAATTTCTACGTTCCCACTTCGAACCTGCCTTGATTTATCTGACCCCTTCAGTGTTCAAAATCCGAGGTGTAGGTTTCGCCTACTAACCACAGAAGAACCAATCAGAACGTACACATCGATTGCGAGTGAAGGTCAGTGAAGTCACGTAGAGTGACATCATCCTCTATTAGTGGCGTCTTTCCTCCTAATAAGGTGCCCACTATTTAGGTCAGCCAATCAATAACGCTCTTGTACGGCCCATTTCGAATTTCAAATGCTTTCGAGGTCAGTGACGTCTCGTGTCTACTTATAAGTTATTTGAACATTGAAGGGGTCCAGATATATCAAGGGAAGTTCGAAGTGGGAACGTAGAAATTGGCTGGATAAAATGAAGATGCAAGAACCCTAAAAGGCCTACATAAGACATCATGGGGACGAAGATTCAGCCTCCAACTCATTTTGTCATCGAGATACTGCTAGGGTTAAGACACTTCCATTCAATGGAAATTTCAGGCATTTTCTACATTGATAAATGTCATTTTCCAGCACTAAATTACACAATTTTTGACACAATTATCCCTGCTGTTGATGGGAAAGAGGTATTGGCAATTGTTGGAACTGTGATTTTCCAGGACATGAACATAAGTTTTAAAGGTTATACCAAATGACTCTATACTACTTTGCATTAAAACATACCCAGTAGTGTTCCAAACAACAAATTAGTATTTTTTTCTCGAATAATGTCGTCGAAGTGGGGTTTATGACACGAATAGCACACATGTGGGGGAAAACGTATTGGAGCCGTGACCTCTGGTGCATGACGTCACAACCTGATTACGATTGCGCCCTAAACGTCATAGTCTATGACGTCGGGCGTTGTTACGAAAGATTCACCCAACTGTGGGAGTTCTAGCGTGATGTCGCTGACATTTTGACGTCACAACAGGCATTTGAGCTAGATCGTAATCAGGTTGTGACGTCACAGGTCAAGCGGTCACAGCTTTCACCGTTCTGAAAGGGGCATGGAATTGTCGCACTTTACTGCTGCTATTTCCAACCTTGGGCAGTTTGAAAACATACAAAAATGTAAAACAAGTATATATAATCACCGCTACAACAATTTAGCACAAAAAAGTAGCAGATTTTGAGACCATTTTGTATAACCTTTAAGCACCGACTCTCCAGGATGGCATTCAAATTCCAGGAGTTTCCAGGTGTAAGTAGAACCCTGTACTGCTTGAGAAGCAAATACGGTATAATTGCTACTCACATTTTGACCTCTTTGACCGTTGAAAATAAATCAAGATCAGCCCAGAGTGAACTTACCGGAGGCCCTTGGAAGACAATGGTGTACCTCTAGCTCTCTGTTATTGAGATAATGCATTCACAAGATTTGCGACGGACGAACAGCATTTCCATACAACTCTCCCGCTTATATGGCTGGGGACAATGAGAGACGCCGGCAAATTGCTTTATTTTTGTTATTACCCAAACAGTGGTCCTAGCATTTGGCAATGTGATGCTGCCAGGGATTTATCGATTTGCCAGAAGTTTAAATGATTTGGACAAATTTTCCTGTACTGGAACTGTAATGTCTTTTCATTGTTCCCAGGACTTCTGGAGAACATGGGAATCCTGTAATACGGTAATCCCTCCAATAATTCAATCACAGGAGTGAGTGAGTGAGTGAGTGAGTGAATATGATTTAACGTCGCTTTCAACACTATTTCAGTCATATCACGACGTTGATTCCTATCCCTTTTCACACCTGGAAACCACACGGGTAGGGTCCTATTCTTTTTAACACCCGAGTGGGGGGGGGGGGTCCTATTCTTTTTCACATCCGTGATCCCACGGGTGCCCCAGTTAGTCACCTCTTACAACCAGTTCTCTGACGAGCTGAGACATATTGTTATCATGACCTGGAGTGTGCACGACGACACCCCAGGTAAATCCCCGGGAGCCTCATGGAGCCAGAGGAAGAGAAATTTCTCACCATAACATATGGGGGTGATAAAATTTATTAGAACAGAAGCTGACAAAATGGTCCAAAATTTCTTCGTGATTTCAATGATTTTGGAGGGTGATTTATCAGAACAGCCGATTGAATTTTGTCCCCAAGATTGGGGCTGATTGAAATTTGATAGGGGGATTGAATTATTCGAGGGACAACTATAATAATTAACAAAACATTTGAATCCAGTTTCTTTGGCAAAATAATCAAATCATTTATTCAGAAGACGATACCGTGGAAGAGCAGTCGTGAATGTGAGAAGGGCAGAATTTCTGAATGGATGAACGCAAGTATAGAAATAGTCCAGCCATACATTGCACACTTACACTATTTCACCAGTAAACCTAAATAAGTTGAATAGCTATTTGCTTCCCTCGTAGCTATGTCACTTGCCTATTTTTCCCCATGCCAGCAAAAGATATGATTATCCCACATTTAGTTTTAGATTTGCGCCCTTCCTGCAATGATTTCATAAAGAGAATGGTACAAAGAATATAAATCAGCCATTAAATAATGGATGCTGAAATTGTCATCTTTCAGCAAAAATTTCAAATTCACTTCAATGTTAAACCCCTGGCCAATAATCAGAACAAGTACTGAAGCGCATGTGCAGCCCATTTATGTATTAAAGGACGCATCTACAAAAATTTTTGATTATTGACTATGTAGTAACTGCGCTGGATGTAAATGGTAAAGAAAATTTCCGCTGAAAGATGTTTCATTTATCTGCTTTGTACCATTCACTAAGCAAACATAATAGCAGGAAGGGCACAAAGCTAAAAGCCTGTGATAATCATATATTTATTACCGGCATGGGAAAGAATAGGCTTGCGGCACAGCTACGAGGAAGGTGCATGGCTATGAATCTTAGCTACAGAAAACCACACAATATTAGAGTAGGTTTGACAGCGTATACAGGGTATGAAATAGACAAACAAATTCTAGTTGCCCATCGGCAAGCACGGGCAACCAACACACCCAAATGCATTGCAATTTGGAGAAAATTTGGTTGCCCAAAGGACATTTAGGTTGCCCTGGGCAACCAGGCAAAGGGCTATTTCGCACCCTGGTAAAGTAGAGGATAGAGTACGAAGTAAAAATTCTGTTGTATGCTGAAATGATATAGACTAGATATGGAGGCAGATTATAAATGAGTGTAAATATTGCTGACTGGAGAACACAATGAACTTAATTCCTGAACCAAAAAGTCTGGAGTCACAACCTAAAAATACGAAGATGGGACGAGTCAAGAAAATATCTACCAAATATGACAATCATGAAATCCTTATATGGAGATGAACAAATCTCAAGGTGTATATTCTTTCAGATCAATTAAAACTACAAAACATTTGAACACATTGGTATGGCTAACCAGCACAAGTTGACAATAGGAGGATATAATCGACTGGATTTCAGTATAATTGCTGAATGGCACAAAAAATATGGGTTCTCCATCAGCACTACAGAAAGAACAAAGCACAGTGGATGAGCAGGTTGGGAAACTGCAAATCCAGTTTAACGGTAAAAAAAGTTTTCTTGAATAACTTTTTTTTTCAAAGTGAATAATTCATACATTTTTTACATAGGTTCAAGTGCTTGAAACAAACTGTTGTCCATCTACTTCATGCGCTAGAAGGGCATGTTTTTTTTTGTGTTTTTGAAATCCTTGCTAATACCAATATTTAATATGAATCCTATTACTAGCAAAAATGTGTTGCACGGATTTGGGCAAAATATGTAGATGAATTTACACACTTCAAGAAAAACCCCCCTATTTTTTCCATCTTTTCAAGTTATTCAAGAAAAACTACCCTTTGCACCTAAAAACTGGAGAGCTCACATTTCTCCAACCTCTCGAGTACCATTTAAGGATCTGCTAGTGTGGCATTGTTGTTGTTGTAAAATTGATGTCACTGTTGAAAAAGTTTCAATAACTTTACAATCACTTTGATTTGATATGCAAAACTGATGAATATTTTAATACAAAAGATGCCTACAACATTTGTGAATGCACTTGAGAATGCTAAGGGCAGACTTAGCGAAACGTCGTGTTTAATAAAGAAGAAGTTGAAATCCAGGAAATCCCAGTGTTCATTTGTGAATTTTATTAATTTTGGTATACAAGACATTAATTTTGATAGGCAATTGTTCAAAATTCCAATTTGGTAACATTTAAGAGAATACCCGAGCCTCGTTTGTCAGTTTCAAAATATCCAGTTTTAACCACTCACGCATGGGGTAAAGCAAGTCGATATTTCTTTTATTGAACTCCTTTCCTTGAAAACTGTTACAAAAAGATTACTAGCACTCCTATCTGGCAGTGAAACACATTTTGGGTGTATTTTTTGCAAAAATCAAGATCTTATGTATGGTGCCGAAAATTCACAAATATTTTTGAACATATTATTCAAATGGCTTTTGTCAATATCACATCCACAAATATTGAAATTTTTTATGTGTTTGAAGTTTCAACTTCCTGTGGTTTTGTTATTTTCAAGTTCTTGAAACTTTTTCACCATTGACATCAAGCTAGTACAATGGTGACGTCAGACTAGCTTCCCCTGATGGATGCTGCCATATACCCGAATTCCTTAGAACTTCTGTATGGCACATAACAAATCTACAGTTACTTAGGCTATCAACCATCTGGCTGAGCTAAATCTGAAACACACCCACCTCTATGGACGTACAGACTGTTAATTTCCAATACATGTGCATATACGAATGCAAATATGAAGCTCATTTACAAGGCTATACACAGGAAAAAGGTTAACAACTAAGGATAATATTTTATACAAGAAAAGGCATGGCACTAAGTTTACATCTGGCTGATCCGAGTCAAAGTTATCGGTGCACAACAGTCTCGCGCTTCTTGCGGGAAAATTACTATTTTGAAAAAGTGACATTATCTATGCTAATTTCCGATGTCTACCAGTTGGAAAAGGGTGCATAGTCGCTTTCACAGCATCAAGGCGGTCAGCCTCTCGGCCCCACGAGTTATAATCTGACTTCACTTCTCGTTCAAGGCAGATATTTCAATTCAACGACTTCATATTCTTTCACTGAATCAGAGGTCATTTTTATGTTGTAGACTACATCTACTCTGACTTATGGTCTCCGGTGAACAGTCGGATTGAAGTAATATCTTAATGTACCTGTTGTAATAGACCTCAGGAAATTAAGTAATTAATTATTGAATATTCAGGAGGCGAGTTTAGCTGCCATAGATGGTGCAGCATTGTGAGGCACACACTTCGAATTGGCGTAGGCTCCAATTGATGCATTCTGACAATCTGATGTTGGCGCCCGACTCCTGTGAAGCAAAATCGTTGGATAGGGTGAAGTACCCGATATCATTAATGAATTGATACATTTTTGACAAGCCATTTACCAGCAGTGCTCCAGATTGTTGTGGTGGGATGTGGGACTGGTGTGTAGCGAGATCGATTTCACCTCCGTATGTTGGTAAGCTATGGAAGCCAGTTAGTGCCACTTCAAAGTCAGTTTTTGTCTCTTGTTATGTCGTAAGTCGCATAATTACGACTTGCATAGTTAAGTCGTAATTTCAACTTTGTAAGTCGTAATTAAGACCTGGTTAAGTTTGCTATTACGACTCAATTGGAGAAAAATATTGACTTTGAAGTGGCATGAACTGGCTTCTGTAATAAGCAAAGTGAAAGTGATATGAAGATTATTTGACCTACATGTAATTTTCTTGGAAAGCCAAGACATTTCCATCCACAAAGGTTTTGTGATCAAATGGGCACGATATCTTATAACTTCTAAGTTATTCTATATGAGGTTGATAAATTAGCTAAGTTATAATCTATATAACTTTTACAACTTGGTCCCCTGACTCTATTCATACATCCACATTACTTTGTATTAGGGAAGCCACATTCAGATTTTACTTCAATCAGACTGTTATTGAACTATGATCTCAAGAGCCAAGCGGAATCCTCCAAGCACAAACCTAAGTTCCCTGTCCACCATCTATTTTCACCTATTTCTTGGTGAAAATTATTCTGAGCACATACAACTTTGTATGCAAGCGAGTAACATTTCGATTGGGCCAGGATTGGAGGGTGCGAGCACCAGGATTTTTGGTCCATGCGCATGGAAATGGCTTTGAGCACACGTGCATGGAGCAGTTCACAAGGCCTGTGTCTGCTGTACAAATAGTGCAGGTATAGTTCTACAGTAACAACTGATGATGTCACAATGAAGTTTGGCAATGCCCTCCGACACCTGGGCAATTTACAGTCATAAATCCTTCTCCAAGAGCTTTATTCTGAAACTTATCCGTCACCATGGGCTACAACTTTTTAGCAGATAATAAAAAGTATTCGCCACAGACATGAAGAAATAGCACACAGAGCTTCTTAAAAATACAACCGAAGTGCTCTTGGAATATTTCTGAAATGACAATACTTATCTCGCCAACATGGAGAAGGTGAAAAAAAAAAGATGAAAAACATTTCTTCATAGCCACTGAAACAGACCTCCCATTGGGGCTTTCCAAAAAAGTAGGGACATTTTCCAGAAAGAAAAAAAGCAGGACAAAATGTTGTGGAAATTGTTGTGAACATGTAAGCAATATTGTTGATATTCAATATGGTCGTTTTTATAATAGACTTTGAACCAATCCGGGTGAAACGTTGTTTATAGTGGCATGGTGTTGGACAGACATCTGCCTCTGTTATATATGCTGTTGACACTTGACTTTCTTACCCACCCCTTTTCTGTTGGCTGTCAGTTACACTGTAATACCATGCAGCATATCAATACTCTTGGTTGTATCTGCCAAAAACGATGCACTTAAGGGAGTAGAGGACGTTCATTTCTAGAGGTTGAAGTTTTTTTTTTAAATTTCAGGATTTTTTCATCAGGTTAGGAGAATATGATCCATGGAAAAAAAATAGGGGATCACCATACTCGTTAAAAAAATATGGTAGCCAAAAGCATGTATACCACTTAAAAGCCATAACACTGAATACATAGGGAAATTTGGATTTTTTCTTCTTTGATGCTCAATAAATCAAACTTCCCAAGGTCAAATTTTTCCCATTTTGCTATATAATACTAAACACATATAGCGCTTGTTAAATATGTAATAAAAACAGGGGGACACCATACTTTCTTAGAAAATATTAGCGGTATAACAAATAAACTGAGCCTTTTCAGTCCTATTTCCAGGAGGGGGTGGGGGTGGGGAATCGGGGTGGGGGTGGAGAATATTATTGAAGTTCCAATTTTTAGCCATTCAGAAGTTTTCTTTTTGTTGAAAGTGAATAGGAGTGAATTTGGGGGTATTCCGGAGGAATAATTTTTAACCTATGGAGCACTTTGCACCCTCCAACCGTTGAATTTAAAATGCCAATTTTTTGGTCCGTCCCATCACACTATCGACCCACCAGTAGAACGCATAAATGGTTGTGTTGTGTCTTTTGTTGATTTTTATTCCATTTTGAGATGTCTGCGTACTTTTGTTAGGAAATTCAGCTTGTTTTGAAAAATCCGACAAATCACCATGTTGTAGCCCCATAAGAGCAGGGAAATGAACGTCCTCTACTCCCTTAATCATTTTTTTTCTTCAAAATTCCATTTTTGACAGACAAAATCCCTGCAAGTAGGACAAATTCTGAAACAATAGAGCAGATTCTAAAAAAGTAGGAAAAGTTCTGAGAAAGTAGGAAAAATGTGAGGCCTGCTAAAAGAATTCTCAAACCAGTCAATCATAATTTGATTATCATACAGTGCAGTCTTTAGCTGTAGAACTTCACTACCACATTACAATGAACCTATAAAGAAAATCTGCGATTGACCAGATTTCTTCCAATGATCCCCACTAACCAATGAAAATCCCCAATTTCGTTTTGAAAATTTGAACTGACCAATCAAGTGCTTTAGAACTGGAAGATATCCTGTGATGCATTGTTTTTTCTATCAAAGGATTTTCTACCAAATTTCTCCGCTGGCCAATGAAATTCGCAAATTTCTGTTTGAAAATTTGAACTAACCAATCAACTTCCTTAAAACTGGAAGAATATACTGAGAAGCAACGTTGTTTCTATGAAACTCCATTGATACGAGCCACTGTATTTAGACAATGATCATCAATTCCACAGGACTGAATGCAGCAGATATGCACTGTTTGAACCAATTACATATGTATGGAAGTTATAACATGAATCCAGCTACGTGGCGTAATACAGAACTGGACTGTGGCAGTGTCAAATATGAATATACATAAATATGAATGACACAAAAGAGAAACGCAAGTTGTTATCAACTATAGATTACAATACAGTCTCATATAGCACAAAGACGTGAAAGCTCTTTGCAATATCGGCTGAATGGCATTTATGTACGAATCATTCGGTCCCGCTTTATCAGGGCCCGCCCCCCTGTGGTTGGTCCGTGGGTCAGCTTAGATTGCTTAGCTGATGGGACTAGTTGCCCCCGCTTCGCCCGACTGGAGGTTGTTCTTGTTCTGGCGAACTTCCTCAATACGCTTCTCCTACAAAACACAAAGAAATTTTACATGATTATTCCAGACAATGAAATTATTTTTTCGGATCCATGACATCCACGGAGCTGTGTCTGCTCTGAAAATATCCTTTAAACCTGTATACTCTGCCTTTTGAACATTCTTTAGAGAGAAAATATAGAAGAGCTGGTCTGTGCAGTCACACCAATCTGATTAAAACTCAGACTTAATATAAACCGCTCCTCTTTCAGACATGTTGCTAATTAAGATCTGGGACAGTCTGTATCTTAAATCTGTCTCGCATGTCAGACTGACGACCAATCACAGTCCAACTTCAACGGGCGAATAAGTGCCTATCCAAGCAAATAATAATCTTCGGTGATTGCTCATGGCGAGCAAGAACTTCGTCAGCCGCCTGGGTTGGAATTTTCTGCGCCTCGTTCACTACAGAAATAATCGGATAGGCACCTATTCGCCCGTTGAAGTTGGACTGTGATTGGTCGCCAGTCTGACATGCGCGACAGATTTAAGATACAGACTGTCCCAGATTTTAATTAGCGACATGTCTGATAGAGGAGCGGTTATTAAGTCTGAGTTTTAATCAGATTGCAGTCACACATGACTTTAGCTGATCAGCTACTGGTTCATATTTTTTCACTTTGCCATATCTTTTAATCCAGAATATTTTGAACTGGTGACAGCCGGCATAATCTTATTATGTAATATATTTTCCTATTATTCAAAGGAAGTGTCATTATGCTTAGAATAATGTATAATTTGGCAAATACATGTATTACATGAAAATTTATCACCAGTTCAAAATATGCCCTTAAAGGTAGGGTAAAGTGAAATTATACGAACCAGTAGCTGATCAGCTGAAGTCACTGCACAGACAGGCTCTTCTCTCAATCATGTACAAAAGGCGGATAACAATGTCATTACATTTTACAACACTGGGAGCTGGGACAGGAAACGTCAAATTTCATCTTGTTTTCTTGTCAACTCTGGCCTTAAATTTGAATACAATTATGGACTAACTTTTAACTGCAACATTGAAGATCTGGAGATTTCATGTGAAAGTGAATATACTGTTAGGTTCCACAGAGTTATAAACAGAAAGTAGTCTGAAAATTAGTTATCTGGTCTCAAATTAGGCTGTATGTTTATCAGCATCAACTCTGCTACTGCCTCAATTTCACAAAGTTGACTAGAGTACCATCTATGAAATAGCAATCTATGGAAATGTCACATAGTGCATTAGCTCCATTTACTCGTCATGGCCTTCGTTATGGCTAAAACAGGCATGATATTTGAGGTTTTCAATTTTGTTCTTGTAAAACTTTGACTATTACCAAAAACAGTAACCGTTATAAGTGTCAAATATAATTTCTTACAACAATTTACTGCAAAAAAAGTATAGGGTGAGGGGACCATTAATAGAAGGCTGTTGTTAATCTCTGGGGGCTATTGAGGTGGGGTGGTGGGTTTAATGTCACACTATTTCACTCATATGGTGACAGCCAGTTTGAGTGGTAAAGAAAGCCGGAATACCCGAAGAGATCCATCGCTGGTCAGCATAAACTGACAAACTTTCACACATGCACCAGCAGGGCTCGAACCTGTGTCGGCTCAGCGGTGTGATGCTAGCAATCAACAGTGAAGTGCCTTAGATTATGCCACAAAGGGCCCTGGTGGCTATTGACATGGTATCGCATTGTTTCTGATTGGAGCCACCCTTACATGTTCCTGAAGCCTCTTCTGTATGCCTTCTAAGAACTCCTCCCGATTCTTCATCGCGATCGTCATTCGCTGAACAATCTTCTCTTCATCAACCTTGTTCACATTTTCGCTGGCTTTGCAGACTTCCTCTATGTGCTTAGCCTGGCAGAGGGAAAGTGTGCACAAAAAAGGCAAAGCCAATCAACGAAAATTAACCAAATATAATCACTATGACACTAGACAGTGACAATACATTTATACTCGACATTACACAGATTAAAAATAAAATTATGATAAATTAATATACAAGACAGCACCAAAATGTTTATACCCCATTTACTCAACTGATAAATATTTTGTGAATGTAAATACTTGAATGACCATTAATGTCGAGATAATTCCTGGTTGTATGGTCAATGTGGTACAAACATCAAGCTAAGGCTTAAACAAATAAATGGTGCGTTTCCTGTAACAGTCCAGAGAAAATCCTCCTTTTTTCTTTTACCTAGTATCAACTGAAGATGTCTGCCGAATGATCCAACCCAAGCGATAAGCAGAAAATAAAAATGAACGAAACAAAACTGATGTTCATTGTAAATGAGTAATTCTCTCTTTTTACCGTGATACTGTCTTTATAATGAGGTAGGTCAATATATTTGTGTAGTTTTTTTAGGCAGGCACATATTTTCCAAATGTGTCGGGTTGCCGGAAACAGACAATTTTTTTTAGGCCTAACGGATGTACCGGTCAAGTTATACTGCCAGGATTTTGGTTTCTTTCCATGACTATTGTCACTGACCATTCTTCCAACATTTCAATAAAGATCTTAAGTCGGGAGAGTGGGAGAGAGAGAGTAAATCAAAGTAAAAATTTATCTACAAACAGAATATACTACCACGAATGACACACGATACAAAGATTAAAGCAACCTTATAGAGATGCAATGCGAACGTACTAGTATGATAAACGAACACAAAAATTGTATCCACATGGAAAAATAACAGCCTGGATAATGGGTGGTATCCCCATCTCTCCTCAGTATGAACGGGGGTAGAGATAAACTTATAGACACACAAAGCCACAACACTCACATGCTCTCTCAAGCGACCAATGACAGTTTCTAGCTGTGCATTTCTCTTTTCCTCGTGGGCTTCATACTTCTGTTGCAGTCTTCTTTCCAGCTCTTTGCTCAGTTGGTCACTACTCTTGCATGTTGCGTTCACATGTTTTAGCTATTTGGGGGCAAATAGTTACAGTGTGAAAACCAAGTGTGCTGTTAAACTATTTATGTCCTCTTTCATAAATTAGTTACTCATGTGATAATCATTCAATGTATCCCTCATGATCTTCTAGCAATACACGTACCTTTGCAAGAAATACTGATCATCCACCATCCAATCTTAAGTAACACATTACATCACCATTGCAGTAACAAGGTTACTATTGCAGAAAAAAAATACTATATCTTTGGTCAAAATAGAGGATTTGGAAGGGCATTTCATATTTGTATTACAGGTTTATGAGTTATCAACTTCTACCCATTCTCTCCACTTTGTTTTCTGAAAAATAACTGAGTACCAAGATCCCATTCCTGTAAGATATTCAGAAATACAAAGAGTTTGAAAACCCCATCAGACCCTTCACTCTGGTCAAGACACTGACATTGTTACCACTCCCTCCCTTCAGAAATGTGCTACAGTTTACCCGTGTTATCCCTATTATTCAGTGAGTGGAAATGAGTGTTGGGTTCCAAAGAAATATAAACAGAAAATAATCTTACTCAACTGGTCTCAAATTAGATGTTAAACCTGTAATGGCCTAAGATTCCATAACCTTAACTGGAGTACCATCAACCTCAAATTCACATTCCATTAAAAAGTTTTTAAAATTATTGTTTGAACTTGTTACTTGTCTAAGTTTTACGAGTGTAAATTGAACTGTAATAGTAGAATGACCCTCATATGATGTTGACAGACGTACGAACAAATCATTACTCTTGAAAAGCATGTTGTTGTTGTAATTCTGAGCCAATGCGATTGACAAACTGTGAGCGAACACTCGTCTTCATTTGGCGATGACTGCTCCACGTTTCTTGTTTTACAAAACTTACATGCTCTCGCAGGCGTTCTTGCAGGGCTTGGATCTGTGCCTCACGATTTTCTTTCTTCTCCTCTAAACGTTTCCTCAGCCGTTCCTCCGTGGCTTTGGCAAATTTCTCCTCTTCCTCTCGAGCCTTGCTGATCCCCAACTGAATCTTTTCTGCCTTCTGGGCCAAACTTTCCAACTTCTGAGCCTCTAAAGACTGGTCAGAGAGATAAGAAAAGTCCTGATTCACCATTCTGCATCATACTGTAAACTGATCAGGGCTTACATCAATTCGAGCACTTAAAGGTGAAATGCAAAGGTTATTAGATTCTCCATTTTATATAGGTTGAATAATGATAGAAATACCAGTCTATGTACTTCACTCGGTGAAATTTGAATTATCTTGTCTGCTAGAATCTTTTTAAAAGTTGGTACTCCTAGCACAGCTGATTCAGATTTGCATAACGTCATCGTTTATCTTTCCTTGATTGTGACGTCATGTCAGACCAGCCGCCTGAAGACTGAACGTTACAAGTATTGACGCTCGACCAGATGGTCTGATGTGACGTCACAAAACAGCACCAAACAAGGGCAGATAAATGATGCGGATTTCATTTCTCAAACTGACCGGGCTTGAGATACCAACTTTGAAGCACTTTTCAAAAGCTACCAGGAGACAAAATACGTCAAATAAAACCAAATGAAATACATAAGCTTATATTTCCATCACTAACTAGCCCACAAAGAATATAAAAAGAAAAATTTGAAAACCTTTGCATTTCATTTTCACCTTTGCCAGAATGTGTCCAAAATCAAAATATAGTTCGATTTACGGGATACTGGTCAGGGTTAGAGATAGAGGAAAATAATTGGATCAGCAATACCTCTTTGGCCATATAAAGGCTGTGCCATTTTGATAAGTTAGGCCGCTGTTAATTAATGGTTCGTTTCCCGTAACCCGCCCGCATCATTATTTTTGCAAGCAATAATTACGCATTGTATTAATTATTGGTACTGATCCCTAAAAAAAAATGCCTATAATGAGTTCTGATTTCGCGAAGCAGCGCTCTCCAGTGATTAAATTGCTCGTAAAATACTGAGATTGTCGTAACAAGTTTCGTAAAGCCGTCTCTTTGTACCATCCCTTCGAAGGGCACTGCAGCGCCACCTGTTGTGCAGTTCAAGGGATTCCCCATAAACTGACCAATGAAACGGCAAACTTTCTTGGGAATCCTCTAAGCTACGTCATTATGTTTTCCAGTCGGAGCTCCGGAAGGAAATTCTGTGGTCTCAATTCCGTAGTTTGTCTGATCGCAAAAACAGTAAATAACAACAAACTGAACATCCACAATGTAATCTAACGAAATATGCATTGAGAAGTGAAGAAGTATAACTATTCGTCCGCAAACTAGATATCGATTTGCACGCGGAGTTCTCAAATCAAACGGAAGTATGTTCATCATACACCCCTTTTGTTCCTCGTACACCGCGCAATGAATTTAGAAATGTCCGCATGGTTGATCGCATTCATCCTAGTGTTGATCAAAATGATTTTGGCCAACGGAGCCACGATAGCTTCAACAAACGGTCAGTTTTATGTTAAATTCACAACTTTCCTATCCTCTGAAAAGACGACCGCCAGCTCTGTCATCGAGCATTCTCTTTCCAAGGCAGATTTGAAACTTCCGTCGATGATTCTCCTGCCTTATATGGGCGCTTGTAATCAGCAAATAAATTCTATAAATCTATAAATCACTCAGTGCCATGGATCAAGAATCCACAGTGGCGGACTTGGAAGAGAAGAAAGACTTCTCTTCCAAGTCTTTAGGCCTACTGACTCTGAAAATCAGAAGAAGGCATCGTGATTAGACCAAAGCTGTTGTTGTTGTTGTTGACCAGTGACTTGCTTAGGACAGCTGTATTATAGTAAAATTTATGAATCCTAAAAATTAGGATTAATATTATTACTATTTATGGTTGCTTTGGTGAAGGCTGATTTAATATTGTTAGCCAGTACTAATCTGATGGAAGCCAGTTCTAAATTAGCTCCATATATGACACCTCACATAATGTATTTTATGTCAAAGACTCATGTCTATGGATTGTGATCTGTGATTTCTTTTTAATGGTTATTATACATGCATTATTCATTTAATTAGCAGGTCACTGTTTCTCTAGCAGAGGTTTTGTTTGATAAATCTAGTCCAGTAAAAGGTTTTATATTTTCAAATTTTGCATCCAAAGTTTTGTTTTAGTATTTTTTTTTTTTTTTTCTCTCGCTAGGTAATAATTAATAATTATCGCCCTCAGCATGTCTATTTTCAAAAGCAAGGTTACGAGAAACAAAGAATTAATTAACAACGGCCTTAGTATTCAAATTTGATCAAAAACTGCTGATTACTGACCCATATTTCCATCCCAGCTGGTGGCTAAAATTGCTTGACCATGATGTAGTACCTAAAAGGTGCATTGAGCCCTCAGCCAAAATTATGTTTTGTAAAAACAGCTATTGAAAGGTTAGGATTTTGAACACCGGGGATCAGACGTCGCAGAGGCACTAGCCTGTACCAAGTAATTTCCAAACATTCGGAGGTAGGAGAGTATGTATGACAGCATTTTTTAGGACAATAACTCTGAATTTGAACAGATATTGCACATTCACAATGTACTATTAAAGCATTTCCCATGCAAATTTTGGAAGTTTTTCATCAAATTGTAAACCAGCTATGGGCAAAAAAATTGATGGGCGGGATAAAGGGCCACAATTAATTCATGGAAATCATCAAAGTGGGAAAGAAACCGGACTGCTTGTCTGCAAGTTACTAAGCATCTTTCCATGTTTCAGATTTGTCCATCAAATATTAAGACAGATATGGAGAGGACAAGAAATTGTTGACTAATGGAACAAAGGGCCATAACTCTGTGGGAAATCATCAAAACGCGTACAAAAACGAGAGATCCTGAAGGATCTTGGTGCCCACCATTGTCCGATAATTGTAAGCTAATGACAAGAGGATCTTTTTGTCCATTGTTACTAAGAACAAACGATTGATTTGTAATTTTGTTTACAGAATTTCGAATCTCAGCGAAAAAGGGATACTGAAAACACCAAGATATAATCTAAGTTTCAGAAGTTTCAAGATTTTTAGCAACTGTACTTATGTCGGTTGTTATAATACAAGAGAAATGAGCAAAGTAAGTCTGAAAGTGAATGTACATGTACGGAGGATGCTTCGTCTTCGTTTTGTAGTATTTTTTTTTTTTGCACGTGTCATTGGGTACTGGAAGCGAAGACAAATCTCTTTGACACTTTGGCTATGAAACATACTTAAGATTTTATAATTAGGAACGAATGCTAATTCTGTTCTGTTTACTGGGCTGGTTTTTTGAGATATCTCTTTTAAGATACCATGCTCGAAAATATTAAGATGGTACAATACTTAATACTGAAGGGATCCGGTTAGCGCAGTAATGTTGAAACTTCGAAAGCGCCTGAATCCTGATTATCTCCCTTGGATCGAAACATGCAGTAGTCTACAGTTGTCGAGTTGTGACGTTGAGTCACAAGAGTGACGTCCCTTCATGTAGCCGACCCGCCGGCAGACGAAAGGGTGGAGCAGTTCACTTGCAACTGCATGGACTAAAGAAAACTGATTTAAAATTTGAAGAAATACATTTTAATTCCAAATTATTTGAACTCCTTGATATGGAAGGTGAAGGTGTGGATATTCTCTATATAGAATATGCCCCACCGTTTGATCCGCCGAATCTTGTGATGCAACGTCACAACTCAAGAATACCGTATTAATTTGAAGCGTAACTTGGAATCGGACCAAAAAAGGTATCTTGCACAACTAGGCCCCATGTGGGACCTGTGTACCAAATTTCAGAAAAATCCATGAAATAGTTCCTGAGAATTCACGATAACAATGTTTAAAGGGGAAATTCAAGATGGCCGCCTTGTGGCCATATTGGATTTTCGATTCGGACCGAAAAAGGTATCTTGCACAACTAGACCATAAGAGGAACCTGTGTAGGCCTACTGAATTTGAGAAAGATCCACAGTACTTCCTGAGAAATCACGATAACAAGGTTTCATAGGGAAATCCACGATGGCTGCCTGATGGCCATATTGGAGTTTCGAATCGGACCAGAAAAGGTATCTTGCACAACTCGACCCCAAGGGGAACCTGTGTACCAAATTTGAGAACGATCCATAAAGTAGTTCCTGAGAAATCGTGATAACAAGAATTGTTTACTGACGGACGGACGGCAGGGCTTCGTGCTTAGAATTAGTGCGTGAGCTAAAAGTAGCTCACGTCAAAATATTGAGGAGAGGGTATTTGAAACTCAGGCGAGTGGTTGCAATATAATGCAATATAAAATGTGACATTTTACGCGAGCTGAAAATCACTCTCGTGACATGAATTTACGGGAGTGTTTGCGCTCAGATGAGCTATCACTCACGCTAAAAACGAGCTCTGGGACGAATGATGGACCACGGATAAAAGCGATTTGAACAGCCCACCATCTGGTGATGGTGGGCTAAAAAACTGACAGTGGACATTGGCAAGGTTAGACCTAGTAGTTCTCTCCCCACTGAAGGAGGAGAGCCATAGCTGTATATCATTTAGGAGGACAAGTTTGACCAGAAAATGTAGCGCACAATACAGCATGGCAGACGAATCGACCAACCTAATGTCGTCCCACATACCTTAAATACTTGGGAAGGATCACGGTATGCTTACAGCCACGATCATCTCAAGGTACTCCTTTTGGGGGTCTTTTCACTCGCACCTGTCCTGTTAAATTTCTCCGACTCAATTTCAACTTTCGAAAGTTGGTCGCACGCGCATGCGTCAAATAGTGACATCACAGTCACGGTATTTTGCCATGTGCAAACGATCGGTAGATATAGTTTTATTACAGGTAGAAATCGTTTGCACTTGTAGAGACCTGTTTGGCTAAATACCGTGACCGTGATGATGTCACTATTTGACGCATGCGTGTGCGACCAACTTTCGAAAGTTGAAATTGAGTCAAGAGAAATTTAACAGGAAAGGTGCGAGAGAAAAGACCCCCGAAAAGAGTACCTGGAGATGATCGTGGCTGTAAGCACACCATGATCCTTCCCAAGTATTTAAGGGTATGTGGGACGACATTAGGTTGGTTAATTCGTCTGCCGTGCTGTATTGTGCACTACATTTTCTGGTCAAACTCGTCCTCCTAAATGATATACCGCTAGGGCTCTCCTCCTTTAGCGGGAAGAGAACTACTAGGTCTATGGCAAGGTACATGTATTGAGCAACTTCCATCTAAGTTTTGCAGCTGTTCATCATAAAGTAACTGGGATATGGACTGGACAAGAAATTGGTGACGAACAGACAGAAGAATGTATGACCAGATGTTTATGCTGATTACAAGGGGTGAAAATTATCCCGACCTTTCTTTTTTCCTCTGCCTTGATGAGCTTCTGTTCGATGGTTTCCTTGGACAGATCCACGAGTTTGCTCTTGGGAGGGGAGATGGGCAAATCTGTTGAGGCCGGCTTCAAGATCACCTCATACGAGATACCACCAGTGCTTTCCCTCTTGGATTCTGTGAGTGAGGAGGGTAAAATATACATTAAATTCATTAGGGATTCAAGACGATTTCTTTGACTTTAGTATGTAATGGAAGACACATGCATTCTGACATGTCCAAGGGAAAAATGTTAACACTTGAGAAGTTAGAATTCAACAAGGTTAGCTTTGTCATGTTATCAAGTACAAACAATGCAACATCAAATACACGAGCCATACTCACAATTGCACAAGTACAGGCCTTGAATTTGGGAAATTTGAGGGCAAGGCCAATTTGGTGAAATTAAGAGCACTAAGGCCTGGCTGGCATAAAATTACTTGGAAATTAGCAGCGGGCATCAAGGCCAGTAGGTAGGGCATACAAGGCAATGGCCTTGGTTAAATTCAAGGCCTCAAAGTATCACGGTAATTTTCCAAAACAAAACTCTCCACATACATGTCAGAAGCAGATTACCTAGAAGTGTGCATCATTAGATTAAATGAAAGCTCGTGTGAAACACGGGTGAAGAGCATTTCCCCAGATAATTTTGTAACACATAATTTGATAATCACAGGGCTTTAGATCTCCCCAATTTGGGCACACCCCCTATTAGGGGTAGCAATTTTTTTTAGGATGGGACAGAGGGTGGGGCACATACCCCTGGAGGATGAGCAATCAGGAATCAACCCTGGTAGAAGTGCCTCTGAGAAGGGATTACTTCACCAATGGGCCAAACCCAGTGGGAGGCAACACCAAATTTTATTTTGCGTTTCATGGGCACCGACATTAAAAAATTGAATAAAATTGCAAATTGCCACTTTTATATTTCTTACGAAAGTTTGAACATAAAGATTTTAACCCCCTTTTTATTCCTGATTGTATGAATTAGGCTGTTGTATTCTATCTGAAACAAATGAAAATGTAAAAAAAAATAAAATAAATACCTTTCACTATAATTTATCACTGTAAGTAAGCGAATTGTTGTTGTTGTAAAATGCTGCTAATACTACTTAGGCAGTAATGACATGTCAATGTAAATCAGGAACCTTCACTGGCTGTGTGATGTATCACTGTCATGGTATCCATATTTCGACAGTGATGCACTACATGTGTGTCAGAGCTAGGAAATGGAGGGTGTTTCAACAGCTCAGCCGATACAGCATGGTTTAAGTTACTGTTGAAGCATGAGGCTGTTGGAACACATGCAAAATTTGCTAGATTGTTCTGGAAGACAACCACAGCCACAACAAAATGATGACAATGTTAGATTTGAAGTGTATGTTGGCAGTTAACATGTGACTTAACATACAGTTTTTGACCTTGAGAAAATAGGTCAATGTCAGACTTCTGGTCCATCGTCAGCTACATGTGTGGTATCAATTTAGAATTCCTAGCTATATTTCATATTATATCATAATATACAGTATATAACCTTGAGAAAATAGGTTCAGTCAACTGGGATAGGCTTCTAGTCAGTCTCCAATTGCAAAAGTATTATGAATTTGGAGAGCCTATCTTCACTCCTTTAAAACTTATTGCTAATGCTAAATTTGACCTCGATAAAACAGGTGATGATCAGTCAATTTCATTAGGCTTCTGATCCATCACCAGCTGTATACATGTGTATGTGGTATGATAAGAAATATAGACGGACAGATGACACGGAAAATTCAGTTCATTACATATCATCTTCAAAGTCTAAATATTCTATCAAAATGCACCAGAACACACCATTTTACTTCAATTATAATATAGAGAAGAAAACCAACCCCAAGTAGGGATCACAATTTCATTTTGTATATTTCGCTATTAGTTATAGCATCTTCAGCAGTGAACAAAGTTACAAACAGCTTCATACGCACAGTATATATACAAGGCAGGGATTCATACACGTCAGTTCTACGTACCGAATTTCGGTTCGTAGATTGAGTTTTAAAACTCAATTTTTCAGTTCAAAACTCAATTTTTTTGAGTAAAAAATCAAAAGTTTTCACCAAAATATTTATACTCAATTTGTGTGTTGAAAACTGAATTTTCAAGCTTCGGAAACTGAATTTTCAAGCTTCGTAAATTCGAAATTTCAATACCCGGTTGTCGGGAAATCATCCCATGGTCGCGAAGGCACATGTGAATCTGTCGGCAGCAACAACAACGTCAAGTGCAAACTCCGTCAGCTGCTCTGAATTTACCTCGGATGACTTAGTCTGTTAACGGGGTATATTCATCCGAGACTAGACGTAATGTTAGTTACATCGACGTATATTTCCGTGGAAGAATCCCGAATACTTATGAACCGTAATTTCACTGAACAATCGACGAGTCGCCATTTTTTTTTTTTGGTTTCGTTTTCGTTTGACCTTTTCGTTCTCGTTCCTTCCAACGCAGGGAGATACAAACGATACTGAATAAACACACGTTGTTTTCGTAGAATGCCAATCGTAAGTATTTCTTTGTATAATCTGTGTGGTCTGTCTTGAGAAAATAGTAATACTGTATCATTTTCACTTTGGTTTGATTATAACGAAAATTGACAACCCTACAGCGTGCGGTTTGAAAACATGACAAGGGAGTGAACTCTTCCTAGCGAGAGAGCAAGCAAGCGTTTTGAAGCGTTTCGTTGTTGTTTTTTTCCTCCTTTTTTTTTGTTAACCATATTCTATCAAAATAATATCATCCTCAAGACTCCTATTATTTGTGTAACCCAATACAATCATCGTGTATATAAATAAAATATATAGGCCTACAATCATCGTTTTATAAACCAGTGTGATTTTCGGTGGTCATTTGTAATTGAATAATATCACAATAACTGGAACTTCACTTATGTCATCACAATATTTTTATATTTATTAATTCACTGCTTTTGTTAAATGTTTCCATAATTAAAATTATTTTTCTGTTAATGTTAAATTTTGGATAATGGTTTCTTCAAATTTAATTTTAGATCTAAATTAATAGATAAATGGGGTTTTTATGATATCAATATATATTTTCTTTATAATTAGTTGGGCCATATTTGTATACTGAAATTGGATGTGTGTTTTTGTATTATTCAGACAGTCCTGTGTGGAAGTTGGAAAAAGGAATTAAAAGTTCTGTTATGTACTGTTGATTGATTGAGATATAACAGCTTCCAGAGAGGGAAATAGTTGACACTCGTCACTGCATGTATATGAGAACTTCATGTACTTGTATATATAAATGAAAACCAGTACCGGCAGCATTACAAAGTTTTACCTGATTACCTGAAGTATTACTCGTAAACAACTTGAATAAATCTAACATAATTTGTTCATGTATCCTGGATACCTGAAAACATAATGATGGAAACGAGTAAACGCAATCAACGACACAAAATGGTTTTAATTACACAAAAGGTTAAAAAATACCTGAATTGGTAACAGTGGACAAGGTTCACAGAAGGTAACATTTACCCTGGTTTGTAAAAAAATTATAAACTCAACATTGGGGGAAAAAATGACCCTGGTTTGTAAAAAATTTATATACTCAATTTGAGGGATAAAAAATGCCGATAAATTTTATTTTAACTCAATTTGAGTGAAAAAAACCTCAATTTTCCAGATTTCGGTTCGTAAAATTTGGACTTCTATGAATCCCTGACAAGGCATAATCATGGTTCATGCACACAAATTCAGATTGAATTCCATGACTTTTCATGACCTTTTATGGAAAAATTCCATGACTTTTCCATGACCTATCAGAAATTCTCTATGGATAATGAGGGCATCGAGAAAATCAGTCCACCGCCATGCATGATGACTGCGAAAAGCATTTTCATGGCATTTCTTTTTAATACACTGATGCAATTTGAGAACAGCCATTTCCTCTCAAATGCAAACTGGGAGTTTAAGAGAATTCCAAGACCAAAGTTACCTTCCCTGATGCACACTTGATCGCATTCGTAGACCACATGCGACATTCAACAAATAGAACATTCGCTGATCCAGGAAAATCATCTTTTGGTAAAAAAAATCAAGAGAAATATTGACCTGGCTGAGAGTTTCAAGTTCCATTTAAATTTTCCATGACCTCTCACAAAATTCAATGACCAGACACAAAATTCCATGACTTTCAAGGCCTAAATTTCATGACTTTCCAGGATTCTCCATGACCGCGGGAACCCTGATAATGTGATCTTAGCCAATACGCATTTATGAATAGATAAGCCAGTAAATTAAGTCAGTCAGGTTGGATGGATATTAAAATGCGGTCATTTTCAGAAATTGTTAAATGTTAAGCGATAACCTGGCAGTGATCTACAATGGTGTGATTCAGGTGTTACAATACACACTCCACAATTGTTGTAACTCGCATGGGAATATACAATTATGAAACATGCGAGTTACAACATTTGTAGGTTTCCATCAGTTCTGATGTGGATTGCCAACAAAATTATACCTATATTATCTTAAAATGACAGCCCTTATAAAACCAGACATGTAGAAATATTCAATGTTGGTACATACCCACTATATCACCATACTTTATTCATTTGTGTACAGTTTACTTAGTTATTGCCAAATAAGCAGATTATGTATTGTTTTCATTAATTAGAGTGTGTATTGTATCACCTGAATCACATCATTTGTAGATCACTGTCAGGTTATCGCTTAACATTTAACAATTTCTGAAAATGACAGCATTTTAATATCCATCCAACCT
>JAVTVY010056386.1:0-30495 GCA_036873755.1 Hanleya hanleyi
ATTGGAGGTATAGAGAAAGTGTTACCGGGTGGCAATCTAGATGAAGTAAACTCCTTCAGCTTGTCCAGTGTTGGTTTAGGGTCCAGACTTTCCCTTGGTAATAAACGTTCAGCAGTATGAATGAAAAAGTTGTTAAATTCATTTGCGATATCCTGGGGATGATGAAGATGTTTGTCGTCTGTAATTAGATCTGTTGGGGAAGAATTTGAGGGTTTCGTGTTTAATTGATTTAAAACTTTCCATATATTATGACTTTTGTCTTTGTTATTTTCAATGATTGATTTGAAGTGATCTTGCTTAGCTTTATGTATAAGGCTGTTTACTGAATTCTTAACTTGTTTGTTTTCATCAGATTTTGACAATTTATTTCTCTCTGCAATAGCAGACACAATTTCTTCAGATAGCCACTCTGGCTGTTTCAAGCGCTTCACTCTCGATCCTCTGCCTAACAGGAGCATGTTGGTCTAAAATAGCTAGGTAGGTGTCAGTCCATGCAGCAAGTGCATCTTCCGGAGAAAACTTGTCCTCAATAACTGACCAGTCAGCAGATGCTAGATCAGCACAGAATTCACTCTCTTTGAAGTGTTTCATAGCCCTGTAAGTGATGTTCTTATGTAAAAATGATTTGTAGTTGTAATTGCATTTACGGGCTAGGAATATGGGGTAGTGGTCACTGAGCTGGAAGCTAGAGACATCAGAGTAGTATATATTTTCTGGGTTTGTAGTGTAGATGTGATCGATCAGTGTTTGTGATGTAGAAGTTACGCGGGTTGGTTTAGTAATGAGTTGAGAAAGTGTGAAGGATTCAGTAATTTCAGCCCATTTGTTTGGAGTGTTTTCTAGAGTATTTATGTTGAAATCCCCGAGGAGAATAATTTCTTTGTCCTCAGAGTAAACTCTGCTCATGATATCTTCATATTGTTCGAACCAGCTGACAGGGGCATTTGGTGGACGATAAACAAAGCCAACAATAAAGGGTTTTGCATTGTGGAACTGAATTTCTAGCCAGATAATTTCAAGCGAGTCATTTTCTAGATCAACCCTCCTCATGTAGGGCACTGAATCAGAAATATAGGCGAGTACACCACCTCCCCAGCGTTTTTTCCTATCCTTCCTTTCCGACTTATAACCTGGGATCTGAATCAATTTATCACTGTGCCTCTTTTTAAGGAATGTCTCAGTGAGTCCCAAAATGTCAATTTCCTTTTTAGGTTTTGTGAGGAGGATATTAAGTTGATCAGTTTTGGGAATAACATGCCTGATATTTAGATGACCAATCCTTAAACCTTTAGAAGGGAGACCAAAGTTCACAGACTCTGTCAGAAAGTTTGCCCTCAACTGCCATAGTCTTTGTTCAGAACAGATTGGGAAGATGGTTTCTGATTTTACATGGTCATTGGCAAAACAAAAAATACTTAAATAGCAAAGGAAATTATTCGGAAGAACATCAAAGTAAGAGAAAATGTTGATAAAGCTAGTAGCGCTGGACAATGAGTGATTATTGATATTTTTCTCCAAATTCAGTTTCTTGCCGGTTCTACGTTTCTTGGAACAATTTTTGAATGACTTGCAATGTTCATCACCATGCAAGGCAGTATGTGTACCTGTAACATCAGAGTCTGATGTAATAGAGTTCACAGAGTAATCATTGTCAAAGTTTGGGAACTGTATAGTGTCCATAGAGTCAGCAAGTTGAGCAAAGTGATTGAAAATTGGGACAGTGTAGGTAAATGAGCTATCACTAAAACTAATAGCACTGCATGATTTATCACATCTGTTAATGGAACTATGAGCATCACAGACAGCTTCCATGGATGTGCATGTTAACACACTTGTACAGTTCTTAGGATCATCACAGTGTACGACTAAAGGGTCACATGCATATATGGCACTATATCCGGCTGCCTCTTCATTGCCAGAATCCTAGTAATTATATAGATAACAGAATTTGCTTTTATGACCTGTGGAATTGCATTCCCAGCACTGCACAGCCTGACCGTGTTTACATTGTCTGTGCGTGTGTCCGGTCTCACCACAAAAGTCACAACAGATCACTCCTTCAGCAGGTGTATCCTTTGATTTTGTTCCAAGAGTTGGTTTCAAGATAGAATGTACCGAGTGGATGTTTTTCACAAGTAGGGCTGTCCCTTTGTTACTAAGGTGGAGGCCATCATTAAACAGAAAATTGCTATTTACATGCTCCCTGCCCTCTCTTCTTGTCGAAAAGTTCAGATGTGGCACAAACTCACACTCCAAGTCAAAACACAAATTCTCAAGCATCTGGTTGACATCCCAAACCATGCTATTTTTAGCTCTTGAGTCCAGCCTAGGGGTAAGGGCAGACACCACTATTTTGATAGAGGGAGATATTTTCCTGATAGTGTTCACCAAATTTTGGTAGCTGGAATAAATCCTGGGAATTGGCCTGCCAACATCATTGGTACCTACATGCAGGATGATAGATTTGATTCCTGACAAACTGTTTGGTCTCTGGATCACTTCATTAATGTTCCGAATAGTTGCACCGCGGTGTGTGCGGACTTTAGTGGATTTTGAAAGTCCTCGAGTTTTGACGCCTTGTAAGATGGAATCACCAATGAACAATGTTGTGATATCGGGTTCCGAGGACCTAGCAGGGGTCTGGCTAGGTTGTATTTGAACCTTGCCGCCCACTATGGTCGGGATATGCTTGGGAAAAGCCTCTGTAGAGCTTGTATGGCATTGTATAGGCAAATCCCTAAACTGGATGTAGTTACAGTGATCTGGGATCACTGAAGGCCCAGTGTCAGAGTGTTCTTTGTCTGCCATTTGTTGACCATTCTCACTGGCTGGAAGCGGAGAATTTCCATAGTCTGTCACAATTGGTTGACTGTCATCCGTTGTCGTCTGCGTATATGCATTGTGAATATATACATCTGTTTGAGTTGCCGAGTTTAAGAGTGTAGATGTATCTTCAGTCTGAACAGAACGAGATAACTTTTGTGGAACAGGAGGAGTTTGAATCTCTGTGCATACCAGCAGTGGACCTGGTGGTGTTTGGGTCTCTTTGGAGACTAATGAGGGTGAAGGAACATTCTTTTGCTCCTGTCTGATGGCATACAACTTCAAGTGAAGTCCATTTCTCTGCTCTGTGACAGTTGACAGCTTGTTAGACAAGTCAGAGATTTCACACTGTAATTCTTTGTTTTGCCTTCTCAAGCTTTGAAAGCAATACACACAACCACATTGGTCAGCCCCAGGCAAGTGTGAGACTCTATTGTAAATTGATTGACTCCAGTTCAGGTCAGTATGCTTAGGAGAGAAGCCATCCATTGTCTCTCCTAAGTGACTCCCCATGTGGCACAGGCCTACAGGGTTTGCCTGACCACGGCCTCCCACTGGGGTAGAGGTGCTGAACTCTGGTATGGGTTGATTATCTGTAATACTGACCCCTCTAATGTTGTCTTCTGTTGGCTTTGTGGATAGAAACTTTTGACACAGAGCTAAAAACACAGTTTTCATCCAACCCCAGGTGTTATTGCCTTCTACCTGTATTTCTCCTTTGGAAGGGTTGATGGTAACTGTAACATACATGTTGTCTCCCATGGTAGGCCCATAAACCATTCGGCCATCTTGATTTTGGGGGGCACCAAACCTCTCCTCAAACTGGGTCATCCACCATGCGCCATTGCTTGGTGGCACATCTACTTGTCCATTAGGAAGAACTACCCATGGACCCTCAGGGAGCAATGAGAAAAATCTGGCAGAGGCCTGTACAGGAATATCACTGTGACTAAATCCACTGAACATGGAAGAGGTATCAGATCCATATAGGTGCAACAAAGAAATTGTCTCCTCCATCTTGGATTTCACCCAGGAACAGTTTACTCAACTGTTTTTGCACAAATATGGGACCAATGTTGCCATTCAGCCTTCATAAAGTGAGACATTGGATGGCAAGTACCTTTGTGTCCATTACTGTTGTATCACTGATAGTCCAGAACTGAATTTAAGTAAACTTTGGTACAAAAACTGTGGAGCCCATTTTACAGCTGACATCACCAGGCGGCCATCTTGAATTGCGGCCATCTGTTTATACAGACTTTTTCTGCAAGATATCTGGAGAACTACTCGACGGAATTTCACCAAACTTGGATGGAAGCTTCATTGGGATAGCCCCTCGTCTGATTAGGTTTTGGTGTGTGTGTGTGAGCGTTCGTTCATGTCCATCCATCCGTCCATCTACTTGTACATGTATATACAAGCCTTGTCTGCAAGATATCTGGAGAACTGCCCCACGGAATTTCGCCAAACTTGGATGGAAGCTTCATTGAAATGGCCTTATGATCTAATTAGGTTTTGGTGTGAGCTAGTGCTTGCGTGGGTCCATGCAAAATGTGCTTATCTGTCTGTCCAATTTTTGTTCACTCCATATCTTGAAAACTAATGAAGGTAGATGCATGAAACTTCTATACGGTACAGCATGTATACTATAGGTGTGGCTCTTGTATGTTTTGCATCTTTCCTATAATGTGATCAGTTTCAAAATAGTTGATGCTTCACAATTACATGTATTTCACATTGGTTGGACGCTGTAGATGTCGGCAATCCATTCATTGCTATATAAATCCCGAATCCCCACTGGGTTACTGCAACAATGAAAATCGCCTCTTTGTAATTAATATTTTTAGATGCGCAGCTTTGTTTAGGATACTTATTGCTACATTCATTTTATAGCACTTTCCCTTAAATTATGTGCCCACTCAAGGCAAGGTGGGAGGTTGAGGGAGATGTATGTTTTTGCTTAAAAAAACAACCAGCATAGGCTTCATGCCGGAGCGGCGACTCAAGGGTCAAAGCGGAACCTCTAGTTTAATATCCGGCTAACCGCTTGTCAACATTTTCTTGTCCGGCCGACATCTGGCTTACTATTTGGTAAACAACTTGATATACACATTGCTGGCATGCACTCTCAGATTTCGTACTCCGTTTGGTGATATTCCACTTTAGTTTTGGTACTTTATCCAGTCGGTCAATCTTTTCTTGTCCGGTTGTTATCTCGGTTACTATTGTATGGACGACTTTGAAATTTTATATGGAACATGCTTGGAATCTCGCAGATATGCATGGTTTAGTTCTTTACCTCGTCCTAATCATTTTCTTGCTGCATGCTTTATAATATTGTACTACTTCCTCAATCTGAATCCTGCCATATCTGCTGCCATACATACTTGCCTGAGCTGTAAGCCATGCAATCTCAGAATGATTGGAACTCAATATTTGGTACATAAGCTAGTACCTCGGCAAAGCCTGATCTCAAGTGATCGAAATCCTTCTCTTTCATTCGACCATTCTTGTGTTACCATACATACAAACATACTGTTTAAAGGTGGAGGGCATGTTCCTTGTCTTACAATAATTCTGGTCTGAAGTTTTTATAAAAATATCCACACACCTTGACAGTATTAAGAATGGTCTTTTCATATAGTTTCTCATACATGTTTCAAGTTTGACAAGTTTGCTCTCCTCTATTGACTCAAACACCTACACAAATGGTTTGTACAATTCTACAACCTCCATTACCGCGATGACCTGTACATTATGTGTACCATATATTTCTTGTATTCACCTGGGGATTTCTCCAGTTTGCTGAAAACTCTTACAACTTATGCCTGTCTATTTAATTACCATGACTGCTAGGTTATGGACAGTGAGTCTTTCATTGTCAGCTCTTAACACGTGAACACACATATTAACATAGAAAGGTGTGCAGTAAATTTTGATAGTACCCAACAGTCTCATCTCTATTGTAAATACACAGGGAGTTGTCTTCACATGATAATTTACTGCACACTGGAGCTGTCTTCGCATGATCATTTACTGTATACTGAAGCTGTCTCCACATCATTTACTTTACACTGGAGCTGTCTCCACATCATTTAGTGTACACTGGAGCTGTTTCCGCATCATCTAACTGTACACTGGGGCTGTCTTCACATCATTTACTGTACACTGGAGCTGTCTCTACATGGTCATTCACTGTATACTGGAGCTGTCTCCACATCATTTACTGTACACTGGGACTGTCTCCTCATCATTTACTGTACACTGAAACTGTTTCCACATATACTGTACACTGGAGCTGTCTCTACATGGTCATTCACTGTATACTGAAGTTGTCTCCTCATCATTTACTGTACACTGGAGCTGTTTCCACATCATTTACTGTACACTGGAGCTGTCTCTACATCATTTATTGTACACTGGAGCTGTCGCCACATGGTCGTTCACTGTATACTGGAGCTGTCTCCACATCATTTACTGTACACTGGGACTGTCTCCTCATCATTTACTGTACACTGGAACTGTTTCCACATATACTGTACACTGGAGCTGTCTCTACATGGTCATTCACTGTATACTGAAGTTGTCTCCTCATCATTTACTGTACACTGGAGCTGTTTCCACATCATTTACTGTACACTGGAGCTGTCTCTACATCATTTATTGTACACTGGAGCTGTCGCCACATGGTCGTTCACTGTATACTGGAGCTGTCTCCACATCATTTACTGTACACTGGAGCTGTCTCAACATCATTTACTGTACACTGGAGCTGTCACCACATCATTTACTGTACACTGGAGATGTCTCCACATCATTTACTTTATAATGAAGCTGTCGCCACATCATTTACTGTACACTGGAGCTGTTTCCACATCATTTACTGTACACTGGAGCTGTCTCTATCTCATTTATTGTACACTGGAGCCGTCTCTACATGATCATTTACTGTATACTGAAGCTGTATCCACGTGATCATTTACTGTACACTGCAGCTGTCTCCACATCATTTATTGTACACTGCAGCTGTCTCCACACATCATTTACAGTACACTGGAGCTGTCTCCACATCATTTACTGTACACTGGAGCTGTCTCCACATCATTTACTGTACACTGGAGCTGTCTCCACATCATTTACTGTACACTGGAGCTGTCTCCACATGATCATTTACTGTCACTGGAGCTGTCTCCACATCATTTACTATACACTGGGGCTGTCTGCACATGATCATTTACTGCACACTGGAACTGTCTTCACATGATCATTAACTGTATACTGAAGCTGTCTCCACATCATTTACTGTACTCTGGAGCTGTTTCCGCATCATCTACTGTACACTGGAGCTGTCTCCACATGGTCAATCACTGTATACTGAAGCTGTCCCCACATCATTTACTATACACTGGAGCTGTCTCCACATCATTTATTATATACTGGAGCTGTCTCCACATCATTTACTGTACACTGGAACTGTCTCCACATCATTTACTGTACAGTGAAGCTGTCTCCACATCCTTTTCTATACACTGGAGCTGTCTCATCATTTACTGTACACTGGGGCTGGTCTCTGCACAATTTACTGTACACGAGCTGACTCCACATCATTTACTGTACACTGGAGCTGTCTCCACATCATTTACTGTACACTGGAGCTGTCTTCACATCATTTACTGTTCACTGGAGCTGTCTTCACATCATTTACTGTTCACTGTAGCTGTGAGGTGTCTCCACGTCATTGACTATACACTGGCTTTGTCTCCACATCACTTACCATACACTGAAGCTGTCTCCTCATCATTTACTGTACACTGGAGCTGTCTCCACATCATTTACTGCTCACTGGAGCTGTGAGAGGTCTCCACATCATTTACTATACACTGGCGCTGCCTCCACATCATTTACCATACACTGAAGCTGTCTCCTCATCATTTACTGTACACTGGAGCTGACTCTACATCATTTACTGTACACAGGCATTCTCGCGTATCAAGTTGGGCACACTGGTTCTCATCAGATCACTGAAGTTAAGCAATGTTGAGTCCGCTCAATACTTGGATGGGTGACCGGGTGCTGTACTGGCTGGACTGATCTGTGTCCAGGATAATAGGCCTAGGCACTGGGGGCACTCTCGTGTCCTGGCACTATGTAGGCACCATCATGATGTGACTGAAACATAGTTGAAAACGAAGTTAAATCCTACTTAATCACTTACTCACTTATAATTTACTGTACACTGAAGCTGTCTCCACATCATTTACAGCATGCTGGATCTATCTCCACATCATTTACTGTACACTGGAACTGTCTCCGCATCATTTACTGTACAATGGAGCTGTGAGCTGTCTCCACATCATAGACACAAATAAAGAAGATAACATGTCAACAACACAGAAGTTGAATGCAGTTAATGATTGAATGGTGAATTCCAATTATTGGTGCTAATTTGAGAGCAAGTATAATTAGTATAGATTGAGTCTTCAATTGAGTGTACTTGTACATGAAATAAATCAAAATATACGTAAATATGTATATAAATCCATTAAAGGCCTTAACGCATTTCAATGCTTTTGGATCACATAATTTAGACTATACCATTATCGTGATTATATACTATTGACTAGTCTGGTGGTAACAGGATGTAGTATGTATAAATGTTACATGTTGGCCTGAACAACATTTAATAGAAATATCACTGTAAATGTACCATGAAATGAAGTCTTTGATGGGAGAAGAACTCCACAGATCAACATGATAATGTACACACCAGGAAGAAGGTCCACTGCCTCAAAGGATTGCTGGTTAAATTAGCCCACTTTAACATGATGTATCTATGGTACAGCTGCAAGCAATTAGCATGATGGAAAACAGGAAGTTTGAATGAAATGAACCAAGTACAAAAAAACATTCAGTAGAAGATTGTTATCTTCAACCAGAAATAGAGAAAGGAGTGTGTAAACATGGTAACGGGGACATGATTTCCTAATAGTTCATGTCTGCATACATAGAACCTGCTATCTCTCCAGTATGCAGGCTATGACATTGAGGAAGCTACATGTAGCCTGGTCTGTGTAGCTGTCCTGTCTGAATAGAAAAGATAAACTTGCCATAAAAATACTGCACAAAGATATGTTTTAGTGGAAGTACACATATTTCCTCTACATGCTTTAATATGACTCAACTGAATTATATATTGACTGGCATGGTACAATATTTGTATGAGACAATAAATCTTTGACAATAGCCATAGTACGTTTTCGTTATCTGTATTATTAAACATGTAGTGATATTTCAAAATATTGATATCTGACATTGTGAATTGACCAAAATAATATTCATTAAAGGTATAAATTAAATAATGGCCCTCATATAGTAGGGTAGTTTGTTGTATACTGATAATATTTGTACATTTATCAGTTACCTCCATGCGGTAGCATAGTCAGAAATGAAAATTAACTATCCAGACATTTATGAGCAAAGCTCACACGCAAAATCAGCTATTGTCTGAGATTTATATCGGAGAACCTGGATTGATATTTGTCTGCAGACAAGTTTGGGCAGTCTCAAATGAGTACACCTTGCAGTGGAATGTTTGAATTCTTTTGTTGAATGTCAAAGTGGCTTCAATTCCATTTGATTCGTCATAAATGTCTATAATGTTGAATTTTTCTTGTCATGGTTGCAGATTTTGCATCATAGGTTCTATGTTGAATGTTTCTTGTCTTGGTAACAGATTTGCCATTGCGGATGCAGCGTACCGGTCAATGCGAGGTGAGAATCATGACCAATGTGTCCTTATATCAGGAGAGTCTGGGGCTGGGAAAACTGAAGCCTCCAAGAAAATATTACAGTACATCGCGGCAACAAGCACTCATTCTACAGATGTGGACCGAGTCAAGGATAGACTACTGCAATCAAACCCTATTCTGGAGGTAATTATTGTGTAATTACATGACTGTCAAGGACAGACTACTGCAGTCAAACCCTATTCTGGGGATACTTTTTGTATTATTACATGACTGTCAAGGACAGACTACTACAGTCAAACTCTATTCTGGAGGTACTTATTGAATTTGTATTATTACATGACTGTCAAGGACAGACTACTGCAGTCAAACCCTATTCTAGAGGTACTTATTGTATTATTACATGACTGTCAAGGACAGACTACTGCAGTCAAACCCTATTCTGGAGGTACTTTTTGTATTATTATAATATGACTGTCAAGGACAGACTACTGCAGTCAAACTCTATTCTGGAGGTACCTTTTGTATTTAATTACATGACTGTCAAGGACAGACTACTGCAGTTAAACCGTCTTCTGGAGGTACTTATGAATATTGTATTATTACATGACTGTCAAGGACAGATTACTGCAGACTACACTGCAGTGGCCTAATGGTAGAGCGTCGGCCTCGTAAGCGGTAGGTACTGGGTTCGATCCCAGGCCGGGTCATACCAAAGACTTGAAAAATGGAACTTGTTGCTTCCTCGCTTACGCTCAGCATTAAGAGGATAGAACAAAGACTGGTTTGCTCGGTGTCAGTATAATGTGACTGAGTGGGGTGTCATGTCTGCCTACGGGATGATATATCGGTGGGACAGCACTACAAAATGGCAGCATTAGATCTGCTCTGGTACAAGTAGGTAACTGTTCTGCGCAGCTTTTTGTGCATAGCAATTACCTCCCTTCTAATCGCACTCTTGTGCGCGAATGGATAGAATGATTGATTGATTGATGGTTTATTCTCTGAATCTCATACAAGATATAGAGATATTAGTAACATCATATGGGGACGGCAATTATCAGATGTCATCACATGGGATGTAACTCTGAACTACAGTTTATACAGAATAATATGGGAGATAACTACCCATATACAATAAAAAGTAATAAACATTACAATCTGGAAATTAGTGAGAAGGGGTATAAGCATAGTATTTTAAGCCTCTTTGAATAAAGTCAACTAGTCTACAAAGAAGAGCTATCCTGTGTGTACATAGCTATGACTTGAATTTCTCTCTAGAAGGTTTGCTGCAAAAATGGGCTGGAATAAAATCAGACCTTAAATTGCTGAAGAATGGGCAAACAAGAGATACTGTGACATGCTGCGTTGACTAAGCATGAGATACTGTGACACGCTGCGTTGACTAAGCATCCCTTGTGACGTCATGACGTCGA
The DNA here is from genome assembly GCA_036873755.1 of Hanleya hanleyi. NCBI lineage: Eukaryota > Metazoa > Mollusca > Polyplacophora > Lepidopleurida > Hanleyidae > Hanleya > Hanleya hanleyi. The sequence continues at coordinate 11,006 of JAVTVY010056386.1, forward strand.
ATGGCAAACTCTTTGTTGGCATGGCATTTGTCTACGTCATGACGTTGCATTGTTGCGACTTTATGCAAAATGGCGGGGAATAGTGTGGGCGTAGGTAGATTCGAAGCCCTATTCATGCCCTTTTTTGGATGGCGACCTACATTATATTTGAGTTTTTCAAAAATCTACATACTTCAAGGAATGCATGTTAAAAAAAGGAGAAAATGGACATGACTTGAATATTCTGAAAACAATTATATCTCAAATATTGGGTGTTTTACATAGTATTCACATTGTACCAATTTGCCATAGGTTACGTTATACAAGCTGAAAATTAGAAAAAAATAATACGCTATGCCCTAATTTTTATATCATTTTCTGATATAGGATGAACTTCCTGAGCTATACAAAAAATATTAGAAAAATGACATGACTTTGCATTTAAAACAGGGAGCCACCTTAAGAGTAATGTACATGACCTCAGTCTAACACACTGCGAATTAAGAATGTACTATAGTGCGACTTGGCTATAGTGCGGTCAATATTTTGTCTGCTAACTTTAGCGTTATAATGAGGGGCAAGTGTACATGACATTAGTCTAATGTACTGAATTAAAGTGTAACTGTCGTGACTATGCCACTTGTGTAAGTGTATGTCGTATGGTATTCAAGATAATGATGTGAATAACAAAACGTAGTAAAGTTTTCCCCCAATATTTCACTCGTATTCTGTCTCAGAGGGTTCAAAGGCAGCTTTCTACAGTGGAAGAGAAATCTGCACTGCGCCTTCTGATGTCAGAGATGACATTAACGATGTTATACTTCGTGCATCATGTACCGTTAACACGACGTGGTGGCAATCCAGTGAATGGAACAGTTTGGTAACCATGTTGCGTTGTGATGTGGTTTACCGTTCCATAATAACGTCACAAGTTTTGATATGCTTGTGGCTCTCTGCACTACAATAACATTAATGACATTGAAATTAGGGTCGTAAAACAAGAAATGGTAAAATTCTGTAATTTGGAATTAAGAGAAATGTACATGAAATCAGTCTAATACACTGTGAATTAAGAGTAATGTATGTGACATCAGTCCAATACATTGTGAATTAAGATTAAGGTATGTCAAATCAGTCCGATGCACTGTGAATTAGGCTTAATGTATGTGACATTATGAGTAATGTACGTGACATCAGTGTAATACACTGTGAATTAAGAGTAATGTATGTGACATCAGTCCAATACATTGTGAATTAAGATTAATGTATGTCAAATCAGTCCGATGCACTGTGAATTAGTCTTAATGTATATGACATTATGAGTAATGTACGTGACATCAGTCTAATACATTGTGAATTATGAGTAATGTAGGAGACATCAGTCTAATACATTGTGAATTATGAGTATGATGTACGTGACATCAGTCTACTACACTGCGAATGAAGAGTAATGTATATGACATCAGTCTAACAAACTGTCAATTATGAATAATCAGTCAAATACATTGTGAATAAGAGTAATGTATGAGACATCAGTCTACTACAAGGTACACTATGAATTAATGGTATGCATGTGACATCAGTCTAATACACTGTGAATTAAGAGTAATGTATGTGACTTCTGTCTAAATGCACTGAATTATGGGAAATGTACATGACATCAGTCTAATACACTGTGCATTTAGAGTATGAATTAAGAGTGATGTATGTGACATCAGGTTTTGTTCAGTGATAGATTATTGTTTCATAGATTGTTCTGTTATATTATACAGTGTATGGATATGGAGAATTGACCATATATACAGTGTATGTTTGCTTGAATCTTACTATGGATATACATTTCCTATTCACTTCTCTATTCTTTCTCCAGGCTTTTGGAAATGCCAAGACAAATCGTAATGACAACTCCAGCAGGTTTGGCAAGTACATGGATATACAGTTTAATTTCAAGGTAATTGAATACATGTTATAAATTTGAGCATCAGAATAATGACCGCTTGTATTGGAATTCTCAAAACCTGAATTAGTGTAAATACCTGTTATGATCATGTTTGTCTCTGTATGTTTACATCATGTTTTATTGCTATCCATATGAATTTAGGTTCAAATAGATTAGAGAGAATTTCCTGTGAAACTTTAACTGTAGCTTGTTATTGCACCCTGATCTATATGCTGCTCAGGAGCCTATGTTACCTACAGGCCATGTCAAAATGGAATATGGTCTCCTGTGATAGTAAAAGCCTGCTGTTGAAGATTTGAAGATTAAGTTGTAATAACTGCCTGGTCTCAATTCTCGTTGATCAGGGAGCACCTGTTGGAGGGGACATCCTGAATTATTTACTGGAGAAGTCACGGGTCGTCCACCATGCCCCGGGAGAGAGGAATTTCCACATATTCTACCAACTGGTTCAGGGTGGAGGTCCGGCACGACTCTCCAAATATGGACTGGACAGTAACCCTGACAACTATTTCTACTTACATCAGGTATATCTAGTTAGTTACTCAGATTAATTTGCCAGAAAAGATCTGCATAGATGGTATAAAAGACAGTGGTTGATCCAATAACATCTGGATCCACACCTGACATGCCTGAAAGATCAGGCCTTGTTTTTCGTCGAATTTAGGAGTATCCAAATGGATACCCGCAAAATCAATCCACAGGTACCCACTGGTATCCAATCACCGTGGAGGGTGCGCGACAGACCGACGAAGAGCAGGGGCTCAGCATGATAAAATGGTGCTTGGAAAGAGCATAAGTAAATCATATTCTGTACAGTACCCATGGATATCTTCAACTAGCCAGGAAATGTCAACCATGAAGATCAAGTTGGAGAATTGGCTTTTAATATTATGAATAATCAAAAAACTCAATTAAAAAACAGTAAATGGACAATACGTCGTCATCCATTACATGTATCATAAGTCCAATGAAGAAATGAATAATAAAATTATCATGAATCATGATTTGATTAAATTAGTTGATTACCTGTATCTGTAATTAAATTTGTTTATAATAGATTTTCGTTTATGGCCACATACCAAGCAACGTTCATCAGTTTTATACACTGCTTGATGGCACAGTCTGGTGATGTTCCAAATGCCTTGTGAAGCGTTGGCTGGGATGACTTATTCGATGGTTCGTTAAATTCACAATGATATGCCTCTTCGTGGCAATTACTCTTCAAATGTCGAGACAAACTATAGACAAACTATTAGGCTGTGCCTAATTTGCCATCATATTATATGATATTGTTTCCGCGTGTTTGTGACAAAGTTTGCATTTAGCCAGGACGTATTTACTTTTTTCGTCGTTCAGCCTAAAGTTAAAATTGTTTTTCACATCATCTGGCAGCCCACGCACTGAAACCTTATAATGAGATAGATTTCCCCTTGACAGACCCGACACCATAGCTTCCAGTGTTATTTGTTTTAATTGCCACAAATAAAAGATATACAAATGAAGGGGTAATTATGGTCAACCGAGCCAGTGTTTTCAAGAAATTGGTGATCCCGGTGAAATTGATCGCCAGTTGTGAACAACAACATTGCATTGTGCAACATGCATAAAAAACGGAAAATTACAAATGTTAGATCTTACCGTATTGCTCATATCTGCAACGAGTACTTTGGCCGCCTTATTGTGTCGATTAAGCGATGGAATATTCAATTTCATTGAGGGGAGAGAGTGGAGAAAGCCATAAATGAAGAAATCCCAACTTTCGTTTTCTACTTCGAACCACATGGAGAATCATAATCAGAATGAGGACACGCTGTCAGGGTCATTCAACCAATTTCAATGTAGTGTGGCATTATGTATTCTAATTTGTTAGTGTATCAGGTAATCGAAAATTAATGCAAGAATATTGCTAGCCATTTTGAGAAAAACCCTAGACCATGTGCGCGTTGCAATGTTGAGGGGTCGTCTCGAATATTCGAATGTCATTTTACTATTCGAATATTTGGAATTTTAACATACTGCGAATGTGTTCGACTATTCGTTTCAGCTCTATAGTGACAATAATGTGGAGTTTATTGATGAAAGTGAGACAGTAAGTTATCTAGATATTTTTTTATGATATGTTCAGGGTGACAGCATTATAATGTGGAGTCTATTGATGACAGTAAATACATTGTATTGTTATCTAGATCTTTTGTGATGATTTGTTCAGGGTGACAGCATTACCCTGGAGTCTATTGATGACAGTAAATATTGTTATCTAAATATTTAATGATGATTTGTTCAGGATGACAGCATTAACGTGGAATCTATTGATGACAGTAAATATTGTTATCTAAATATTTAATGATGATTTGTTCAGGGTGACAGCATTACCGTGGAGTCTATTGATGACAGTAAAGATTTCCAGACACTGAAGAATGCCTTAGATACCTGTGATTTCTCTACTGATGATCAGGATGTGAGTTTATTTATTATATTAATTAATGTCATTTATAAAGTGAATTATCCACTGATTGTTTAGAATATGAAACACTTTCTTGGTAAAACACAAATGCTGGTGTTGAACATATTAAAGTACCTTCATATGAAGATCCTATTCTCATTACATTATTTATACTGAATCAATAGAAATTCTATTCTCATTACATTATTTATCCTGAATCAATAGAAATTCTATTCGTACAATATCGTTTATCCTGAATCAGTAGAAACTATATTCTCATTACATCGTTTATCCTGAATCAGTAGAAACTCTATTCTCTCTACATCATTTATCCTGAATCAATAGAGATTATATTCTCGTGACATCATATATCCACTTCTTCACAACTAATAGTTCCATTCTCGTTCTGTTGACAGCTTTGATTTACTGATCCCCAGAAATAAGCCAGCTTTTACCCCTCGGCTCGATTGGGCTCAGGGGTATTGTTGTCTGTCTGTCCGTCTGTCTGTCCATCTGTCCGTCCTCTTTCCCCGGGACTCTATATCTTGAGAACTACTGAAGGAAGGCCGGCTAAACTTCTGTCCAATATAGACTAATCTGTAGATGTGCCTTTTGTATGTTTCATTGGTCAGGTTCTCATCTGTCTATCTACTTTTCTGTCCATCAGTATCATAGTTTAAAATCTAGTGGTGGTCAAATCATTTACATAATGATTTCCCTGTGTTCAGAAATGTTTTCTTTCTATTCTGTTTCCAAAATATTGATGGAATGTTGCAAGCATTTTCCCTGATCTACATCAATCTACATATTAGTTTTTTCTACCTGCAGGGTAGTGGACAAGGGAGATAACCACATAGAGGAATCTGCTGCAAAGTGTAGTACAAGTTTAAATCTGCAGTTTAGATCACCGCAACCTTTTCTGCTCATGAATTACCATTTACCAATTACTCAGTTGGCTTTAATAATGCTTCAGTTGTAATTTGTGAAATTTCCTTGCCTTGAAAACACTTATAAATAGTATTTTGTCATCCATTTGTGCCACTATCAGCAGAGCACCTTACAGATCCATAGTACAGATTTATAGTACACAGAGGCTTTATTTTTGAATGATACACTGAATAAAGCCATTGTTTACTTGCTATATCTCCTGAATAAATGTATGAAACAACTTTAAGATGTATTATGTGTGCATGAAATGAATCTATCCTACTTGATAACGAAAGTATCTTTTATTACAACAATAAATTGTATTACAACAACAACAAAATGTGTCCTCGTCCCTCGATAAATGAAAGCTATACTATGAAAATCATGAATAATATGAGAAGAGTACAGCATTCTTTTTGGGATTTGCAAAAAAGCCTCAGCGAACAGATAAACCGTGGACAAATGCCCCAATGGACAAAAGCCCCATCCGACATTTAGTTTCAGGCGAGGGCAATAAGATCACAACATGACATGTTTTTTCCTACAGATATGTGGATACCTTGTCACTTTTTATACCCCTGTACATAGTAATGGATATTCTGGATTCCCATTGTCCGTCCGTCCGTCCGTGTATCGTGCATCCATCTGTAAGTCTGTCTGTCCGCCTGAAATTCGTTTTCGGACAATAACTTGAGAACCGCTCACCATGCCACCTGGTGGCAAAATTTAAATTCAGTTTCCGGGCAATTTGAGGATTCTTGACGGATTTTTGTCAAATTTGGTAGGCAGATACCATGCCATGAGTTGTGGCTTGGGTTTCCATTTCGCATGCCATAAATTTCTGCTGTGCATCCAAACTCCTACACCCATAAAAACATCTTGGTCTGGACTGTTAAGGGGCTGAGCGGTTGTAGCACCTCTGGTGACTCATGTCTGTGTTTGAATGTGATTTTTCATAACATTATAAATGGTTACATGATTGTATACACAAACTGCACTGACTGTAAAGCTGGTGAACATTGTACATTGCAGGCCTTATTCTCCATCGTTGCCTCTGTTATACATTTGGGCAATCTCAAATTTGAAGAAGACCAAGGTGGTGTTGCTACGGTAACAGACAAGGATAATGTTAAGACCATTGCTGAGGTAAGTCCAACATAAAGAGAGTCCATATTGACTTGATCGATTTTCATATTAATAAAAGTGTCTATCTATACCATTAAAGCAATACTGTTTGTAGAGATACGTCAATATATACACAATTCAATAGGTATTGATCAGGAGAGTGTTATAGACCTATTTTGTACCAGGTCGGGAAGCTTTTTTATTATTACTATTTTACTAAGTGAGGGGACTTTAGATCCATCGGGCATCTGTAATTTCGTCGTTCCATCTTTCCTTTACACATTTCTTGTCCAACCAATAACTCGAGAACTATTGAACTGATTGACATCAAACTTGGAGAGTGACTTGACATCATGAGTGGATGGTTTGGATTGCTTTTCGGTTACCTGTGTAATCCAAGATGGCTGCCATCAGTCATCTTGCATTGTCAGCAGTTGGATGTTTATACGTTTCTTGTCCAACCAAACTACTCGAGAAATGTTGAACCAATCGACTTCAGACTTGATGAGTTTATTGACATTGGTGAGAGAACAGTTGAGTTACCCTGTGTAATCCAATACATTGTCAGCAGTTAAATCTTGTCCAGACAACAATTCGAGAACAATTGAACCAATCATCTTCAAACTTGGAGAGTGTTTGACATCAGTGAGAGGATGGTTGGGATTGCTTTTCAGTTACCTACATAATCCAAGATGACCTCTGTCAGCCATTTTGAATTCGAAGCACCTGGATCTTGTCTGGCCAATAACTCAAAAATGATTGAACAGAATTCATTTCAAACTTGGAGAGTGACTTGACACTGGTCAGAGGATGGTTAGGAATGGTTTTCAGTTACCTGTGTAACCCAAGAAGTTCCGCCACTAACCGTCTTGCATTGTCAGCACTCGGATCTTTATATATTTCTTGTCTGATCAATAACTCGAGGAATATTGAACCAATCGACTTAGAGAGGATGGTTGGGATTGCTTTTCAGTTACCTGTAGCTGGATCTTGTCCAGACTATAACTTGAGAACTATTGAACTGATCGACTCGTGGGATGTATGGCTTATCAGAGAGATCTCCATTTGCAAAATCATACTCTCAGTCAATGATATGGGATATCATCGACCAATAAAAATTGACCATAGAGGTTCACATTCCCCGCAGCACTCCAGAACCAGGTGTGGTGGATTCCATGACTGGTGCTGCTGGTGGGAGACCTCTATCTTAGATATATATCTTAGACACATTTATATAGTAACAGTAACAAATTTTTTTGAGAAACCACAGGTTCATACTTTTAATATAGCGATCTGTTTCTGCTCTATTTGTGATCTTTCATTTCCTAGTTTACAAGAAGCAAAGGGAGGTAACTCTATATGAAAACATGTGCAAAATGGAACAAGTTTGCACAGAAGTCATTCACTTTGTAGTAGCCAAACAAGTGACATCAGCATTTTTTCCATGGGGGACAGATAGCAAACATGTTGCAAAATTAAATCTGGAACCATTTGTAGGTTTAGTCTATTCATTTCAAAAGAATAAATTATCACATCAGATAAAAAAATATATGAATAAAAAGGGTCCCGCGGTAAAGTGGTGGAATGTGGTGGAACCCGAGAAACAAGACATTAATTTTGGATGGCCTTATTGATGGTCACTCACTGTACCATGAACAAATTATCTAAAACAGAGCATAAGTTATTCAGGAGCCAAGTTGTGGAATTGACAAACATCTCAAGGATGCTCCATCCCTCAATCATGTCAATGCTTTCAAGTCAAGAATAGTCAACATAATCAGGGGGCAAAATAAAGATATTCCGTGTCATTACTAGAATGTCACTCCTGTATCATTTACCCATTGTCAACTCTGTACATACACCTTGTATATATTATATTCTATTATGTATTTTATATTATATTGCATGTGATTTGTTCATTACTATCTCTAGAGGGCCTCTGTGAAGAACAGTTTTTGTAACTGACAGAGTTACCCTCGATAAATAAGTTTTATTCCATGAAATAGGGGTACCAAAGCGTGACATGCAAATCAATTTTGAAAAGATGTCAGTTCATGGCTGCACTAAGTCAGGGATAATTGCTATACAGAGATTTGGAAATTTAGAGAACAGATAATATTCCACAATTTGGGAGGAGCATAAAATAATCAGAAGTTGCGAGTGTAACAGGGCGCCAAACTTTATGCAATTCACTACATAACTTGATCATTTAAGTGTCAAATAGAATGAAAATATGATCAAAATGTTAGAAAAGTCAATCCCAAAGGTTGTTTGGAATAGAATGTACATGTACCACTGCACCAATCAAGTGGCGGGTGTAACAGGGACACAAAAATGGCTTTGCGTCCATTTGCATGCATCCTGTGCAATCACCATACTACATGTACTATGTCACCATCAAATTCTGGACTTTCACCGTCAAACTGACCGTACCCTTCCCTAAAGTGGGTTGACCAGCCGTGTCACAAATATTGGGTTCCATTGCTGCACATTGTAATTCATGCAAAAAGAAAATAAATAAAATGCAGGCCGAGTGTGGTGAATGTAACAACATGGAAGTGGACACGAAAGCGAGACATAAAAGTATATATTCCAACTAGAGTTATTAATGACACAAAAAATCCTGTCATATTTGGATCGATAATAGACAAGATTATAGCTCAGCTCAAAAACAGTTTTGAATGGCCACCTTTTCTTGGTGACAGGTAAGTAACAAGAGGACACCATCCGTTACCTTTGCTACCTGAATTTTGAGGGTTTCATGCATCTGGAACCTACATTCAAGAATTAACTTATATAAATTAAAAGACAAGAGCCAGATCTACACTTTAAGTTGTTTTATTGGTCAAATTGATTTGTAATTCATGCACATCGATCAGTGCAAACAAAAGAGCATCAGTTTGCAATGTCACATTTTTGGGGTCCGTGGGTGTCCTCATGATGACATGACACCAATGGTCCTCAGAAAGTAATGGGTGTACATATAACTAAGATGTTATCTTATGTATATCTGCTTGTATCTGGCATTAAATAGGAATAAATGTCTTCCAAATTAGTGTAATATTTTAGGAAATTCAGCTGGTTTTAAAAAAAAGCTAGTGGTGACCCTATTTCATGGAATGACCCATATATATATATGTAAAACTGGTTGCGATTTTCTTTTAACAGTTGCTTGGTTGTTCATATGAGACATTACTTTCTGCCCTACTACACAGAACAATTGAAGCCAATTTTGAAAAGGTAATTATCACTCCCCCAACTGTTCTGGTTGAACAGAATTTAGAGGCGGTTCATCAGTAAAATATCTCGGCTATCCCTCCAATTATTTAGGCATTCGAGGGTCTGTGAAACTAATTTGGTTTAGATTTCTTTTGATAATATAGATAAGATCTACTCTTAAACATTGCTCAAATTTCAATATAGATTAGTTTAATATTGTTTTCTTTCGTTTGTTGTTCCCATATAAACTGGCAAGAGCTGGATGTCTGTGTTCACCTTTCTAGCATATCTTGTGCCGTCTTTTCTTCAACTCTGATGGAGGAATGTCTTCATGTTGATTGAAACGTGCTTCATCTTGATGATGTAATTTTTCAAAGCAATTGATTGACACTTTTGTTGTACATGGTACCAGTTGAAGTCCCCGTTAAATGTGGACCAGTGTCTGTATGCTCGTGATGGCCTGGCTAAGGGGGTCTATGATCGTCTCTTCACCTGGATCGTTAAGAAAATCAATACCTCATTAGAGCAGAGGGTAAGTACATACACAGGTAATAACTGGCTCTCTTCATCGCTGATTAATCCAGCCTTTATTATTGTTTCACAAATGTTTTCACAACTAATTGAAGTAATATTGACTCACTAATTCATTTTCTGAGATCTCCCATACATGAAGATGTTCTTTGGTAAAGTATATGAATTTGTGTATAGTAGTTATGGTGCCCTTTTATGATATAAGAGTACCAACTCTTGTGATAAATTTAAATATGTTCTGAGATGATTCATTGTCACAGTCAAAGCATACAGTACGACAGGTGACAATGAAAAACATAACACCAATAGTCCCTGTACACCTAGATTATATGTACTTCTAGACTGTATGTACACTAGATTGTCTGTACACCTACATTGTATGTACTGCTAGATTGTCTGTAGACCTAGATTGTATGTACACCCAGAATGCATGTACACCTAGATTGTCTGTACACCTAGATAGTTTGCACACCTAGATTGTCTGTACACCTAGATTGTCTGTACATCTAGATTGTATGTATACCTAGATTGTATGTACACCTAGATTGTCTGTACACACCTAGATTGTATGTACACCTAGATTGTCTGTACACCTATATTGTATGTACACCTAGATTGTATGTAGACCTAGATTGTTTGTACACCTAGATTGTATGTACACCTAGATTGTATGTACACCTAATTGTATGTACACCTAGATTGTCTGTACACCTATATTGTATGTACACCTAGATTGTATGTAGACCTAGATTGTTTGTACACCTAGATTGTATGTACACCTAGATTGTATGTACACCTAGATTGTATGTACACCTAGATTGTATGCCCACCTAGATTGTCTGTACACCTAGATTGTCTGTACACCTAGATTGTCTGTAGACCTAGATTGTTTGTACACCTAGAGCCCCATGGGGCTAACAGGGATTGACCAGGAGTGTCGTTGTGCACACTCAAGGTCATGGTAAGAATAGGCCTCAGCCCCTCAGAGAGCTTGTCGTAAGAGGCGACTATCTGGGGCACCCATAGGGTTGCTGTGTATTCCTTTTAACACCCGTGCGATCCCGGGCATTAAAAGGAATAGGACCGTACCCGTATGGTTTCCAGGTGTGAAAAGGAATAGGAACCAAACTTGGTGATATGACTGAAATAGTGTTGAAAGCGACATTGAAGTATATTCACTCACTCATTCACTTGTACAATTAGATTGTCTGTACACCTAGATTGTCTAATCTAGACCTACATTTTCTGTACCCCTAGATTGTATACACCTAGATTGTATGTACACCTAGATTGTCTGTACATCTAGATTGTCTGTACACCTAGATTGTATGTACAACGAGATGGTATGCCCACCTAGATTGTCTGTACACCTAGATCATGTGCACACCTAGATTGTAGGTACACATAGATTGTCTGTACAACTAGATTATACATGTATGTACTCGTAGGTATTATCGTAGATATTATGTACACCTAGATTGTATGTACACCTACATTGTATGTACATCTAGATTGTATGTACACCTAGATTGTATGTACACCTAGATTGTCTGTAGACCTAGATTGTTTGTATACCTAGAGCCCCATGGGGATTGACCAGGAGTGTTGTTGTGCACACTCACGGTCATGGTAAGAATAGTCCTCAGCTCCTCAGATAGCTTGCCATAAGAGGCGACTAACTGAGGCACCCGTGGGGTTCCCTGGTGTGAAAAGCAATAGGACCCACACCCGCGTGATTCCTGGGTGTGAAAAAGAATAGGACCCAACGTCGTGATATGACTGAAATATAGATGAAAGCGACGTTAAATCATATTCACTCACTCACTCACTTGTCTCTACAACTAGATGTATGTACTCGTAGATATTATGTACACCTAGATGGTCTGTACACCTAGATTGTATGTACACGTAGATTGTATGTACACGTAGATTGTATGTACACCTAGATTGTATGTACACTGAGATTGTGTGTACACCTAGATTGTATGTACACCGCGGGTGGTTGGGTGGGTTCAGGTTCCTGTTGCTTCAATGCATTTTGCTGAGAAGCAACAGGAACTTGATTATGTGATGTCTAGCACTGTAATATCACTTGTCTTTATTGCACCATGTAAGCATCCTGTCTGTGTCTTGTGCGCTGTCCTCAGTGTTTTATAGGGTGGATGGAGGGTGTCTGGTTCCATGCTGCTTCAAAGATTTCTTCTTTGAAGTAGCAGGAACAAAACTGGGCTGGGTGGTGCTTAGTTGGTTCATCGTGATATAGCTGAAATATTGTTGAAAGCGACATTAAATTCTATTCACTCACTCACTTGTATGTACACCTAGATTGTCGGTAGACCTAGATTGTATGTACACCTAGATTGTATGCACACCTAGATTGTCGGTAGACCTAGATTGTATGTACACCTAGATTGTCAGTAGACCTAGATTGTATGTACACCTAGATTGTATACACACCTAGAGTGTGTGTACACCTAGATTGTCGGTAGACCTAGATTGTATGTACACCTAGATTGTATGCACACCTAGATTGTCGGTAGACCTAGATTGTATGTACACCTAGATTGTATGTACACCTAGATTGTATGTACACCTAGATTGTCGGTAGACTTAGATTGTATGTACACCTAGATTGAGATTGTATGTATGCCTAGATTTTTTTTACTAGATCGTATGCACACCTAGATTGTATGTACACCTAGATTGTTTGTACACCTAGATTGTATGCACACCTAGATTGTATGCACACCGAGATTGTTTGTATACCCAGATTGTCTGTACACCTAGATTGTATGCACACCTGGATTGTTTGTACACCTAGATTGTTTGTACACCTAGATTGTATGTATACCTAGATTGTATGTACACTTAGATTGTCTGCACACCTAGATTGTATGTACACCTAGATCATATGCACACCTAGATTGTCTGAACATGTGGGTTGTCTGTACACCTAGATTGTATGTACAACTAGATGGTCTGTACACCTAGATCATAGGTACACCAAGATTGTATGTACACCTAGATCGTAGGTACACCTACATTGTATGTACACCTACATTGTATGTACACCTAGATTGTCTGTACACCTAGATCGAATGTACACATAGATTGCATGTACACATAGATTGTATGCAGACCTAGATTGTATGCACACCTAGATTGTGTACTCATTGAATTTATGTACTTCTATGGCACATGCATTAAAATTCTGTACTTGAACATTGTATAGTTTGAGATACTGTTGAAATTTGATTTGCATGGAAGCCTGAACTCAATTTGACAATCTGTCTTTTTTCTTCCAGGGCAGATTAAAATGCAGTCTGATGGGACTATTGGATATCTATGGGTTCGAGATTTTTGAATTCAACATGTGAGTCTCAGTTCAGATTGTTATAACCTATTTTATAACCAGTAAATGTGAAAATACCATTGTTATAACCTATTTCATAAACCAATGAATATGAAAAACCATGCCGTGTTATTTGACCAATCCATTTTCCTGTTCCATCACATGCACCACAGGAAACATTATGTGCTCTATTATCTTGCTTATCCTGTTCAATATTGTGTTAGTTTGTGGAATACTAAATCTCCTCATCAGTTTAGCAAGTTAGGTAATGTCCAAATGATTTGATTTACCTGTTTCAGTTTTGAGCAGTTTTGTATCAACTACTGCAATGAGAAGTTACAACAGTTGTTCATAGAGCTGACGCTAAAGTCAGAACAGGAGGAGTACCAGAGAGAAGGAATAGAGGTGAGATCTCATTATACCATGCCTTGTTTTCTCATTGGTTATTTCTCTCTTCTGTCATTGGCTATTAGATGTACCAGACCTGGTCCTCTCATTGGTTATTAGTTTTTCCAGATTGTCCTGTTATTTCCTTTGTATTATATCATTTTGAATATCTAGTGAGTAATTGAGATGGTTTGCATATATTTCACATTCTAAGTTTATCTTTCTGCTTCTTACAGTGGGAACCTGTGCAATATTTCAACAACAAGATCATCTGTGATCTTGTCGAGGCTAAACCTGTGGGCATCATAGCAATACTGGTGAGTACTGACACACAATGAGTACAGACACACAATGTACATGGTGATCAATACTGGTGAGTACAGACACACAATGTACATGATGATCAATACTGGTGAGTACAGACACACAATGTACATGGTGATCAATACTGGTGAGTACAGACACACAATGTACATAGTGATCAACACTGGTGAGTGCAGACACATGAGGCCATGAAAAAATAATTTAGTGTTTCTCATGGACTTTTTTAAAAATACTGGTGCAGGTGGGCAGGTTCTTATTTTACTTTTTATTTCATAGTTTCTGTTGGTGCGGGCAGTTTTTTTCCAAATATATTTTTCCCAACTGTTACTGGTCTGTTAATAAATTATTATTGATGTAGCCCATTGTCCATGCAGAAACTTTGTATGCAACTGTTTAGCGTCAGAATCCAAGTATAATGTATTAATATATGGCCAATTAACCACTGTAATATTCTGGTTGAGGAGTGCCTATGACCTGATGAGCCGTGCGACCAGACATTCCTGGTAGATACTTCATGTAGGGAGCTATTGTCTGAGTCTTTGTGCAGCTGAAAAGGCTCAAGTCTAGACATATTGTTGTCCCCAGACTTGGCTATTGTATGCATTGTCTCGTGATTCTTACATGGAGTATGAACCACAGTCTGGACAAACTGACTCAGACCATTGGCTCTCCCCCTATTATATCAGTCAAATGTACAAGTTATTATCTGTGTTATTATTGGACAGGATGAAGAGTGTCTGAGACCTGGTGAGCCGTCTGACCAGACATTCCTGGACAAACTGACTAAGACCATCGGCTCTCACCCCCATTATGTCAGTCATCTCACAGCTGATGCTGCCACCCGCAAAACCATACAAAGGGACGTAAGTGAAAATAAACTGTGAATAATTTTAACCTTAATGATTTATTGATCAACATAATAAAAAAAATAAATGCTTTATTTGAAGAAGATAAAATTATATGCAATGCAGGTGATTTTCAAATGGTCCTCTGAGGAAAGTAAGTAGTAAAAAAATACACCAATTGTGATGTTGATGGATATTTACAAATGAGTAAATGGTAAATAATAGACTATTATGATAGGTCAAAGGATACTAAGCACAAAAATATAGCTATTTTAGCTGTCCAAATAAAATGGTTTTGAATAGATACATATAATTTCTTCTAAAAGCTTTCTTGGTTTTTGTGCCTATATTTCAAAGGTTTGATAGCTCGCTCACTGAACATTTGATAATTCACCCTTACTATTTTATAGTTGGGTAGGTTTCAAAATAGTATCACCTTATTAGGCACATGCTGTTTTAACCTTCGGTCAGGATGTGAGAGCCCATTTATCTTCTATTATTAATGGTCACTAGAAAGTAGGTGATCATGCCTATGGATGTATCCTATGGAATGCTGTTAGAAAATATAATAGAAAGACCTAATTATATATAAAACAGGGTTTACAAACCCAAACCATTTTATTTGGTGTACATGAAGCAGTTTTATGGAGAAATGTATAAAACAATATGATGAATATGGTAGCCATGAATTAGACACCGGCTGTTTCACAGGCATATCAGGCTTATTTATCTTTGGTAGTGTTGAATTCTTAGTCATTCATAATGTTGATTAATTGAATCCTTTAATAGTCATTCATGGCATTGATTAATTGGGCTCTGCTTGTGTTTTATTCAGGAATTCCGCCTCATTCATTATGCTGGGGATGTGACATACAATATCAAAGGTTTCTTGGATAAAAATAACGACCTGCTATTCCGAGATCTCAAAGCTGTAAGTCGTACATTAGATACATGTTGCCTGATTACTAGTGGGTGAATACATTGAATTTCGATACTCTATTATCCTGAATATTTCATAATTGAGGATGCTACCTGGTATCTGCCTAATATACTGGGAACATATCTGAGATTTGATTGAGAATGCTGCCTGGTATCTGCCTAAATATACAGGGGACATATCTGAGATTGATTGAGGA
Source organism: Hanleya hanleyi (assembly GCA_036873755.1). Taxonomy (NCBI): domain Eukaryota; kingdom Metazoa; phylum Mollusca; class Polyplacophora; order Lepidopleurida; family Hanleyidae; genus Hanleya; species Hanleya hanleyi. Next base: position 27,234 of record JAVTVY010056386.1, read on the forward strand.
TGCTGTCTGGTATCTGCCTAATATACTGGGAACATATCTGAGATTGATTGCGGATGCTGCCTGGTATCTGCCTAATATACTGGGAACATATCTGAGATTGATTGCGGATGCTGCCCTGGTATCTGCCTAATATCTAAGGACATATCTGAGATTGATTGAGGATGCTGCCCTGGTATCTGCCTAATATACTGAGAACATATCTGAGATTGATTGCGGATGCTGCCTGGTATCTGCCTAATATACTGGGAACATATCTGAGATTGATTGCGGATGCTGCCCTGGTATCTGCCTAATATCTAAGGACATATCTGAGATTGATTGAGGATGCTGCCCTGGTATCTGCCTAATATACTGAGAACATATCTGAGATTGATTGCGGATGCTGCCTGGTATCTGCCTAATATACTGGGAACATATCTGAGATTGATTGCGGATGCTGCCCTGGTATCTGCCTAATATCTAAGGACATATCTGAGATTGATTGAGGATGCTGCCCTGGTATCTGCCTAATATACTGAGAACATATCTGAGATTGATTGCGGATGCTGCCTGGTATCTGCCTAATATACTGGGAACATATCTGAGATTGATTGCAGATGCTACCTGGTATCTGCCTAATATACTGAGGACATACATGTACCTGAGATTGATTGAGGAGCTGTCTGGTATCTGCCTAATATACTGGGGACTTACCTGAGATTGATGCTGCAGAAAAACTGACTGAAATAATTAATTCCAGTCAGTTTTTCTGTAAATTAAATATGGCATTTGTAATTTAATTTGTGTTGAAGATATTTTGTTATACTCATTTGATAAGCCCTTTGATTCAAGTGCAATTCTTCAATGAGGATTTCAATTTTAATTTCAGGCAATGAGTGAAACAAAAAACATCATCACATCCCAGTGTTTCCCCAAAGAAGAGCTCCTTAGTAAGAAGCGGCCAGACACCGTAAGTTTTAACTGTATTGTAAGCCCCAATGGCATTACTACCACCCACTATTCTCCAGACATCATTTAATATATTCTGTTACTGTTCTGTTATCATTTATTAGGCATATAAGGCTTGAATAATTGATAACTTGCTGAAAGTTCATTGATCGTATCAATTGTGCACCCATTTAACTCCACACTAACTTGATATACTCGTTTGTATGTCTGAACCCAGAGCATTTCCCCCAGCCGACATTTCCCCCAGCCAACATTTCCCCCCAGTCGATATTTCCCACATGGACATTTGTCCACTTTGGAAAATGTCCATAATCCTGTATGTCTATAGCCTGGTTTTCATCAACTGTGTATTATCATAGACCTTGTCTTTGATAATGTGATATATCACTGATCATTTACCATGTCATCTTCCGTGTCTCTCCATGTCATAGTCTGTGTCACTCCATATCATATTTTGTGTCACTCCATGTCATCTTCCGTGTCACTCCATGTCATAGTCTGTCACTCCATGTCATATTCCTTGTCACTCCGTGTTTCCTATCATTGATTGGATCCTGTGTCATTGTATTTATACTATGTTATTGATCTAACCCAGGCAGCCGCTCAGTTCAAGGCGAGTCTCTCACAGCTGATGGAGATCCTGATGTCCAAGGAGCCGGCCTATGTCCGCTGTATCAAGCCAAATGATTTCAAACGTGCAGGTAATTCATAGAGTTGATCAAGGGGAGATAATCTATGAGCAAATTGTTGATACGGTGCTATAGTTTTGAACATTAAAGTTTATTAAACTTTGACAATGTTACATATATGATATGATCAGCAACAAACAGGAATGAACCAGCGTATGTAAGATGATAGCTATCAGATTCAACAGATATAATAAAAATCCCGTAATGAATATAAGAAGTTGTTACACATAACAATTCTCTTGAGTATTTCCATTGACCAACCAATAAAGTATGTTTCACTTAATTGTGTAGCTCTAATAACGTTATTCCAATGTAAATGAAGCTACAAAATAGGTTTAGGATAAGGAAAGTCGGGGGCAGTCGGACCCATTGCTGGATTCGGGTTAATTCGATAATATTAATTACACTATACATCTCGGGTCATACCACCTGTAGTGAGGTGTGACATGAATTGGTTGATCACCTCTATTCATATAGAAATTCCTCTATTCAGGATTTGGGTTTTGTGCTACAGAATTTTATTGGGGCTATCCCTGACATGATCGACAAGCTAATATCCACATGTAGTAATGTTGACTATTCTGGTGTCTCATGGTCACATTATTACGTTCATCGTCAGGTCTGTTTGATGAGAGGATAATCAATCACCAGGTGAAATATCTCGGACTAATGGAGAATCTACGAGTGAGAAGAGCTGGATTTGCTTACAGGAGACCATATGAAGTTTTCTTCAGGAGGTACTTGTTACCCGACAAATCCATCCTTCCTCACCTAATTACCTGATGAGTCCGTCATTCATCACTTAATTACCTGATGAGTCCATCATTCATCACTTAATTACCTGCTGTGTCCATCATTTGTCATTTAATCATCTGACCAGTCCATCATTCATTAGTTAATTATCGGATGAGTCCACCATTCATCACTTAATTACCTGATGTGTCCATTATTTGTCATTTAATCACCTGACCAGTCCATCATTCATCACTTAATTACCTGATCAGTCCATCTTTCATCACTTAATCACCTGACCAGTCCATCATTCATACCCGACATGGCCATCATTCATCTCTTACCCGACAAGTCCATCAATGAGTCTGTCATTCATCACTTACCTGATGGATCGATCATTCATCACTTACCTGATGGATCGATCATTCATCACTCACCCGACCAGTCCATCATTCATCACTTACCTGACCAGTCCATCATTCATCACTTACCTGACCAGTCCATCATTCATCACTTACCTGACCAGTCCATCATTCGTCACTTACCTGACCAGTCCATCATTAATCACTTACCTGACCAGTCCATCATTCATCACTTACCTGACCAGTCCATCATTCGTCACTTACCTGACCAGTCCATCATTAATCACTTACCTGACCAGTCCATCATTCATCACTTACCTGACCAGTCCATCATTCGTCACTTACCTGACCAGTCCATCATTAATCACTTACCTGACCAGTCCATCATTCATCACTTACCTGACCAGTCCATCATTCGTCACTTACCTGACCAGTCCATCATTAATCACTTACCTGACCAGTCCATCATTCATCACTTACCTGACCAGTCCATCATTCGTCACTTACCTGACCAGTCCATCATTAATCACT
>JAVTVY010056387.1:0-30989 GCA_036873755.1 Hanleya hanleyi
TACGACATACCGATATCAACACGATCACGGTGGATATAAGAGATGACACGGGACGAGCGGTGGCATTCGAACGAGGGAAAGTGGTGCTGACACTTCATTTTCGACAAGCACGTGCTCCCCACTTTGCATAATGAAAGTACCTTACGAGTGCGATGCACGCAGCTATGCCGACTATTATGCCCAACGGGCCGGGGGTGGCTTTCCGGTCTTTAGCGGTGCACGCATGCAACGAGGACATGGACTGGGGAACATACTCGGCAGCATTGTGAAAACGTTCCTGCCCTTGGTGACGCGTGGGGTGAAAGCAATCGGCAAACAAGCGGTACGCAGTGGACTGCAAGTGGCCGGTGATGTCTTGGGGGTACGGCACCCAAAGAAGCCTTGAAACGGCGGGCCAAAGAAGCGGGAGGCGTCTTGGTGGCCAAAGCACAACGCACCGTAGGGAATAAAAGAGCTGCCCCACCGAGATCACGCACCAGTCGACGACCGACCCAGCGACGACGCACATCCAAGAAGACCCGGGATATCTTTTCTTAAAACATGGCCTTAATCCACGCCGAGTCCTGCCTCTCCACCAACAGTGAATTTGATTTGTGGACCGTGCCGCCCACACAAACCAGTGTCGAACAAGGATTATGGGTGGAGCATCTCCCGCTCTCCAGCATCAACGAAACCGGGCCCATCGAGTTCACCATCAGTAATGCGGATACGGCCTATGTGGATTTAGCCCATACCTACTTGTATGTGAAAGCCAAGGTGGTCAATGGAGCTGGCACCAGAATCGTTGACCAAGCAACGGTGGGCCCGACGAATCTCTGGCTGCACTCGATGTTTCAGCAGGTGGATATTTTTCTCAGCGACAAACTCATCAGTGACTCCACCAACACGTACCCCTATCGAGCCTACATCGAGACACTGTTGTCGTATGGCCGAGAGGCTAAACAATCTCAGCTGACAACCGCTTTATTCTACAAGGACACGGCCGAGCACATGGACACGGCGGACAATGGGGGATATAACAAACGGAAGGCTTTCACTGCGAACAGTGCCTCGGTGGATATGGTGGGTCGACTGCATGCAGACATGTTCATGCAAGACCGGTACCTCTTGAACAAGACCCCCATCAAAATCCGACTGATACGGGCGCCTCCCACCTTCGCCTTGATGGCCACTAACGTAGAGGGGCATGTAGCGGACTATAAGATTGTCATCCCAGACGCAGTCCTGTATGTCCGAAAAGTGAAACCGAATCCAGCCGTTCAATTGGGACACATGAAAGCCTTGGAAACAAAACCAGCCCAGTACCCTATCCGACGTGTGCAAACCAAAGTGTTCTCTGTGCCTGCTGGAAATGTGGGCGCCAACAAAGAAAACCTGTTCCTGGGGGAACTACCCAAGCGATTGATCCTGGCCTGTGTGGAAAATACCAGTTTCAGCGGAGCCTACCCAGAGAATCCGTTTGACTTTAAACATTTCGGCATCAATTTTTGTGGCCCTGCATGTGGATGGACAACAGGTGCCAGCCACGGCCTTAACCCCGAACTTTGGGCGGAGGAATTTCATTCGAGCCTATCAGAGCCTGTTTACAGCCACCGGTCAAATCAACCAGGACGAAGGGAATACGATCAGTCGGGAGGACTACGCGAACGGATACACGTTGTTCTGTTTCGATCTGACCCCCACCTTAGAGAACGACCATCAGCTGGCCCTGACCAAGCAAGGCAATTTACGGTTGGAAATCCACTTTGCACGAGCCCTGGCGACCACCGTCAATGTGATCTGCTACGCCGAGTTTGACAACATCATTCAAGTGGACAAGGCGCGCAACGTCCTGTGTGACTTCTCCACCTAACATGGATACAGACCAGATAACCACCGTGCTGGAGAATGACCCAGAGACACGTAGGGTCTTTCAAGGGGTGTTCGCCCGAGATGTGTTTCCATTAGACCGTATGTATCCGGCTGCTTACGTTCTCAACACGGACCCGATGGATCGACCCGGTGAACTCTGGGTGGCCGTGTACTTGACAGAACAGCAGGGGGAATACTTTGACCGTACGGTCTGCCACCCCTCCATCCCGATTTAACAGACTTCATGGATCAAGGCACAGAGACGTGGTGTTGGAACAGTCAAACGTTGCAAAGCCTGACCAGTGGCGTGTGCAGACAATATTGCTTGTTTTACCTGTACCATCGATGCCGGGGAAGACCCTTATCTACTATCGTACAGATGTTTGACGAGTACTCCCAGGCCGAGGACCGCGATGTACTCGTCTATGACTGGGCCGCCCATCATTTCAATGTACAAGCCCCGTTCTGGGCTTAAGTTAATGACAAGCCCCTTGTTCTGGGCTTAAGTTAATGACAAGCCCCTTGTTCTGGGCTTAAGTTTACAAGCCCCTTGTTCTGGGCTTCAATGTGCAAGCCCCTTGTTCTGGGCTTCAGTTAATTACAAGCCCCTTGTTCTGGGCTTCAGTTTTCACATGGTTGTTCTCACGTTGTTGTTGTTGTTCACTGAATAAAAAAAAAGAGATCTCACCAAAAAACCCTGTCTTGTGTGTTTTATTCCTAATGCATCAATGCCCAATGTGGAGATTCAGTCAAACTGAAATCAGTGGTGTAGGATGGGGTCAAAATGTAACCCATCAAGTTTAGAAGGCAAGAGCACTATAGTAAAAAATAGAGAACCAATGAAATCAGCCTACAGACCAAGTACGTGTCTTTGGTCTAGGTTTGGAACGGGCATTTCATTGAGGTACGTGTATACGGTGAGTGAAGAGTCTCGTCCAACACGTATAGATTATGACTATAAGTTCTATGAGCATAATGCATGAAAGTGGCTTTGAACACCGTATTAGTCAATCAGTGGCCTAGAATGGAGCCAAAGGTAACCCATCCATGTCCAGAAAAACATTACCCGGGTGTACAAGAACCCAGATGTAGGCGCGGACGTCGGCGAAAGCACACCGTGAATACCCCAATTCCATTGGCTGATTGTTCGATCGCTGATTGGTTCTTTTTCTCGACCGCTGATTGGCTCTTTTTCTCGACCGCTGATTGGTCCAAATGGAACTGCCCATCTTTCCCAGGTTCATCTAGAATCCCCCTAGAATCTAGAATTTTTTATTGTGCTCAAGCTCTGACTATAGCGATGCCGCAACATTGTCTCATTGGACATTGGACCGTCTGACCTGGAGGTCACCCTTTGACCTTTTGACCCGCGTCCGCGCGCGCGCGCACTGCCGGGGATGACGCGGGATGACGCGCGCGCGCGCGCGCGCTCGCGCTGCGGGGCGCTGGGGCGGGGCGGGAAAAGGTGCCGGCGGTTGACCATACGGACGTGTAAGGGGAAACATGTGGAACTCTTCTATGTTTGGAGGTAGTTTTTTAGTGAAAAACTCGGAAGTGACGTCATACAGGGTCCAGTTTTCGACACTGAGTGACCACATCCGACAAAATGGCCAGTTTTCGACACCGGATGTGCCGCCATCTTGAACATACGTGCCGCCATCTTGGATATGTCCCATAATGCACCGGGTCAAAATACTCGCTTCTGATTGGACGAGAGCTCTGGGACGGATTTGAAATACTCGCTTCTGATTGGACATGCATCTGCGCATGCGCAGAAGGATATTCCTACCGCACACCCAACCCATCAGATGCCCCTTCACGAATGCTTCACTTAGATACCTCACTCGACCCCATTGGTGCATTAGGGGCTCCCCTACATCCCAACACGGCTATTTTCATACACTTGGGCCACCGCGCATGCGCAGAATGCCGATAGTTCAACCCACACCCAGCCCATCAGATGCCCCTTCACATAAGCTTCACTTTGATACCTCACTCGACCCCATTGGTCCATTAGGGGCTGCCCTAGCTCCCAACACGGCTATTTCCATATCCTTGGGCCACCGCGCATGCGCAGAATGCCGATAGTTCAACCCCATATCCAGCCCATCAGATGCCCCTTCACGAATGCTTCACTTTGATACCTCACTCGACCCCATTGGTCCATTACGGGCTCCCCTAGCTCCAACACGGCTATTTTCATACCCTTGGGCCACCACGCATGCGCAGAATGCCGATAGTTCAACCCCACACCCAGTCCATCAGATGCCCCTTCACGAATGCTTCACTTTGATACCTCCTACGACTCCATTGGCCCATTAGGGACTCCCCTAGCTCCAAAACCGCTATTTCCATACCCTTTGGGCCACCGCGCATGCGCAGAATGCCGATATTTCAACCCCACACCCAGCCCATCAGATGCCCCTTCACGAATGCTTCACATCGATACCTCACTCGACCCCACTGGACCAGTAGTCAATCTCCTAGCTCCAAAAGGCTATTTTCATACCCTTTGGCCTCCGCGCATGCGCAGAATGCCGATAGTTCAACCCCGCGCCCAGCCCATCAGATGCCCCTTCACCTAACCTTCAATTTGATACCTCACTCGACCCCATCGGACCCTTAGGCGCTCCCCTAGCTCCAAAAAAGGCTATTTTCATACCCTTCGGCCGCCGCGCATGCGCAGAATGACGATATTTCAACCCCACACCCAGCCCATTAGATGCTCCTTCACCTAACCTTCACTTTGATACCTCACTCGACCCCATCGGTCAATTTTATCTAGGGACTACTTTTTCTCCGCGGAAGCTTTTTCCCGAGACCGAATCACCGCCAAAACCACGGCCAAACCGCATCACCGCGCATGAATACATTTTTTTTTTTTTTTTTTTTTTCCCGGAACTTTTTTTTTGCCCGAACATGCCCGAACATGCACCCGAACATACCCGAACATCCCCGAACCACACCGCCATCTTGCTTTACAACATGGCCGACCCAACTGTGACGTCACAGAGGTCATATGCAAATTTCTGAGGTCAATAAGCGTCAGGTTGCCCTTTATCCACTACTTAGGTACACAATCCAATCATTGGATTACGGGAGAATTTCACATGTATTGTAAAATCAAGGGTCACGCTTGCATAATTTTGATCGTTAATGGCGTTTTAGCACGCCCCTATAGATGTCATACTGTGGACTCTCCAACCCGTGTCGATTTCAGGCACGAGACTTGCAGGTGTTGCTTGCTTTGATTAATTGGCGGGCCAAAGCATTTTTTGTCAGGTATAGGGGTGTTAATCCAGTTTTAAATTCACGAGAATATCTTTCTTTTCAGGAAACATCTCCACATTGTGCCGTTTTCAGTATGGTAGTAAACAAGGAATTATTTCTTAAATTTAATGCGCCTGAAGTTTTGAAAAATTGGTTAATTAGGAATCAAAAGTTATTGAGCAAAAATGGTCATTGCCTCCATTTTATAGAGCGGGACCACCCAAACCTGGTAAATGAATGGGACATTCCTTCGCGTCGGCCAGCGATATCACCAAATGTTTATGTATGAGGTGTTACTGATAGCCTGTCGATCGTGAATTTCTTTGTATACAATAATCGCATACAAGCGGATAATTGCATTGTATTTGAAAAAAAGTAGCCGTATAAAGAGATCTTACACCGGATAATGTACCAAAAACAGCGTTCACGAATAGCGTGAAACAATGTTCATTCGAGTCGAAGATCTCCGTGAGCCCAACTTACATTCCTTCGCATTTATTTTATGTGGGTGGCATGTCTGCTCTCTGACTATCGAGTTTTGACAAGAGTCGACATTTACTCCGAGGTTGATTTATGAAATCTGTTTCGGTCTCGGATTCAGAAATATAATTTCATATACCTCATTCCGAAATATCCTACCAATTCCTTTGAAGTTTACTATGGCGATAGAAAGAGTATTGCTTAAATTGCATGGACCACTAAAGGTCCGTTTTCAAAATAACTCAACGGGGGAATCCTCAACCATTAAACACGCTGTGCATGTATACACAGAAAAGCTGGGCCTTAAACCCGTTCATAGATGAAGCCGGTCTTGACATTAAAAGTTTTTTTTTTGTTTGGAGCACAATGGAGTACAATGATATAATAACTGCAAAAGCCCATACTCCAAATTTTGCTTCTTCCCTAACCGCTGAGATAAAGCCGAAAAATCCCACCTGGATAAAATCAATGAAAACCGGTATGTGAAAGTTGGATCCGCGCCCTCTATTATTAGTGTCATTTGTGCGGTTCCTAAACTTGTTGACAGCATCAGCATCAGCCATGACGCCAGTATACCAACCGGCTCTATAGTTTAAAGGATTATGCTAACACCGAGCAGCAGTCCTACCAGAGAGATAAGGAGGTACTAGATGAAATTCAGTCAGGGTACTACTTGGATAAAATGGATTTAAATCCGCTTATATGGCCGTTGGTATACACCCATCTATGACTATACTCCGGTCTCAAATGGACTTTCTCTAGATCTGGCGATTCGCGCCCCTGATTTCTGTAGTGGAAAAAGCACGAGTAACTGTACATTCTATTACACGAATCTACAGTTGCGAGTGTTTTCTCCTACTTAAACGATAGCCTCTTTTGTTGTAAAGGATGTAGATTATTTTTCACGAATCTACACTTCCATAGGCGGTCTGCTCCGTTACGTAATCGGATGACTGTTATTGTACAACGAAGGCGCAGTCACGAGGCCGCTTCTCCGACTCAGTGGTATACTGATACTTCACGTACATTATGTCAGGAAATTCAGAGCTCAAAAATCGTTGATCTCCGTGTAAGCAGAATTTGTATTAACTGTAGATCTGTTGCAAACTTGTGTCCCTTTGGTCAAAACCAACATTTCGATCTTTTGATATTATATAATCGGAGTTTTTGCCATTATGTTGTATGGCTTTTGTAGTTATAAAATTAACTAATATTTAGCTGTTGTACATGGTCAGTTTACGTGACTTAATTATTGCCTCTCTGCACGAGGCTTGGATGCATCTTCACAGATGAGAGCGTCTGTCCTGTGATAGTCTGTTGATTTGTGTGACTGACTCTAACCTAAACTACTCGACGCGGATTTTCCTAGGATGGACAACAACCAAGGATCCACTGTGTTGAAGTGACTGCTTTCGTTTTGGATTTCGGGTGTGGATTTACAAGCAAGGGCCTTGTTCCGCTGGGATTTGTGGTGTACTTTTCCAGATGTGTTGCATTTTCACAACAACTGCACACGCCTCTTCCCTATCCCGCAATAGAAAAGTTCACCAGCCTCGTATGTGCTAATTCACCATGCTGACTGCAGGGACTATACATGAGAGAAAATAATGTGGGCCGGTCGTAGTACATTCTAGAAAAATAAACTATAGTTGCTGAATAGCGTGACGTATCGTTTAATATAGACACAGGCCTTCCCTTTGGTGCTCGGAAATGACCAAATCTCTTTCATCGTCTCATAGAGTGTCTGTTGCATGATGCAACGCCCAAACTTTAAGTGTGTAGCATTTCTGTGTGATATCTTGGAAGGCCCTATATGCTCCTTACATATATGATCAATGATTTGCCGCATATAATACCCTACTTGTGCTTCTTCGGATTTAAGTTCAACTAAGAAAAGGTCGTCGACCCCTTAACAATTCTCGGCATATAAATTGACACTGTAGGCAATCCTCCAAACTAACAAAACTCATTCATGAAGTACGTACCTTCTCCCACAGGCACAGAGTTACACGTAAAGCTAAATTAACGTGGGCATGTAACGACGTTGAGTGGGGTTCTCTTCATAAGCGGTCTGTGTATACCTTGCTATATGGACAAAAATCCCCCTATACCACACAGCTTGTTTGATACCCATAGTAGAAGACTTACACAGATGGTTATTTGTTCTGCAACAAACGAGGGAGGGAGGGAGGGAATTTGGCTTAATGTCACACTCAAGTTTGTTTCACTCATATGGTGACAGTCAGTTTGGTTGGTGGAGGAAGCCGGAGTACCCGGAGAGAACCACCGCCCTTCGGCAAGTAACTGACAAACTTTCACACATGGACCAGCTGGGCTCAAACCCGTGCCGGTTCAGCGGTGTGAGGCTAGCGGTCACCAGCGAAGCGCCTTAGACTACTCGGCCACCGAGGCCCCGGCCTGCAACAAACGAGTGCACTCTCAGAATATTCAGGGAATACTTCTGAATTGATCAGGCTGTACATCCACAACTCAATTTCAGGGATTTTACCTGAAATCCATGAATAATTTCCTGAAATTCAAGTATATCATCCCTGAATTCCATCTAAATTACCTGAATTTTAGGGGATTTTACGTACCTGAATAGGGTCGTCAACTTAATAATCAGGGTAATAAATTTGTGTGAATATCGTAGAAAAATTCTCTCATTCAGAGATATTTTTCCTGAAATTCGGATAATCAGACCTGAATTTCAGCCAAAATACCTGAAATTGATTTGTGGATGTACAGCCTGATCAATTCAGGATTATTCCCTGAATATTTCCGAGAGTGTAACAATGAAGTGATATGGGATGCGAGGCAAATTATACTAGTAAATGTCAAGACAGTTGTTTATCCCGTCGCTGACGGGGCCTTCTACTACCTGGACTTGATTTACCGTGTCTGGCACTTTAATAACCCAAGCTTGGCCTCCTCCCATATTAATATTCAGGAAATTACCATGTTCGTGGATGCGGCCAAGAGTTGAAAGGACTCGTTGAGGGCCGTGTGGTTCATTCTCTCACTGCGGGGATCATCAACAATGCCATCAAAGCGTCTGCAGCTGCCTTAGAACTTCTCAATACGCTGAACGTTTTATCACTAACCTGTGACTTTACTATACATGCTGTTTTCTATCCCCGGGAATACAACATCCTGGCGGACGTATTATATATGTCTACATGTTAGTGAAGCGATTCAGACGCACTATATGAAAACAGTTTGGTTTTGCTACACCTGACAGTTATTGACTTTCCTGCTATGTGTTCTATTTCTAGAGAGATTCAGCAGGAACTTGAGTCATGGGTCCGCATTCTGGGAATCTAACGCCTTGGCGGCCTTTACCAAATGTGGCTACGCCTCGCAGTTAAAATGGTATACTTAGACTTTTGTGCACGCGTTCGATGACGGTGTGGAGGCTAAGAATGTCCGGTGGCTAAGAGTCTCCAGTTCCTATCTTCCAACTCAGCTAGGACATTTTTCTCCATATTAGCGATGCGTGTCCGTCCTTAGTTACAACAGAAAAGGATAAGAGAAGGAACACTAATCCCAAGGACATTCTTAGCTATCACACCGGCCATGTCTGACAGTGTTTTCCTATGCCTCCTAGCTGGCCCGATCCAAAACTGTCGGTACCATTCGGCATATTTAAGCGCTATTAAACTTCTACATCGACATTCTGGCCTGCCTGATCCTCTTACCGACAACTGACAGCCAACGTCATCACTTACCAAGGGAAACGTGTTAAATGGACTGAAAACCAACTACAACAAATTACCCATAACACTGCAGCACTTGATCGCGTTCTTGAACGTGCCGATCTACAACGGTGGGCCACAATTGTCACTGGGTTCTTCGATCTGTTGCGAGTTAGTAAAATGACAGTATCGTCTAACCAATTTAATGTATGTAAATGTGTTGTGCGTGCCGATGTGAGTGTCGACAGAGGGAAAATCAGAACTTCAAACACAGTGCATTTTCAACAACGCATACACGAAGTTGCATTACCTTACTACTCCCTTTGTCCTGCTTCTGTTGACCTAAAACTCCTTCTGCCCGCTGGCTCAGTTACAGACTGCTCCCCTGTTTTCGCAAATATTAGTGTCAGATGGTCGCCCTAACGTCTGCCAAATTCAGTGGTCACCTTCAACGCTTGGTCTGTCGGTTTGTCAGCTGGTGTCTACCGTACGCATTGCCTGAGAATTGGTGGTACGACGTAGTTTGCCAGTGCTGGCGTGCCACTCCATCTTGTGCGTTTTATTGGTGATTGGAAAAGTGGCTGTGTATTTTCCAACTTCTCGGTTCCCTAGCCTACTCTGTGTTCTATTTTCCTACTATGGATTGGGATTGACTCAAATAAACTTTCATCTAATGACCTACATGTATTTGTCGCAGTGATATGAACTCTGAACTATTTGACACCGTTAACTTATGAAGAAAACATCCCTAGGCATTCCTAGTCATTCCATGCTTACGTGTATACATGCATACATTTCATGCCTAGCTTCATCATAAAGTATTGCGAGGCCAATTAAAAGTGTCCAGATATGCTTGTCCCGTCGCTGGCGGAGCCTTCTGAAAACTGGATTGGATTTACCGTGTCTGGCACTTTGATAACACAGGATTGGCTTCCTCCCACAGTAATTTTCAGGAAATTACTTTGTTACGCGTCTACATGTAGAAGTTCATGCCTAGATTCATTAATATGGTACTATGCTTTAAATTCAATTTACTTGTGATAATGTTCTATGATTACTGTTTTATTATGCTCATGCAAGTCTATGCCTGATATGCTATTAGCTTGCATTTGCCTATTGTTGCTTTATGCTTGCATAATTGTAGTAGTAGGTTGTAGTTTAGAAGATTGGTTTTATTCATGTAATAAAATTTGTCAAGCCCACTTTATGTGTTTGTGTTTTCAGAAATCAGTTTGCTTGGTATAATTTCCCCGTTGGCAAAAACAGCATGCAACATGTGCAAGGGGAACTTTGGAGTGTACAGGCAAAGATACATAATTATCAAAGAAGACACATTTCAGATATAAATTTTATGAATGGTATCCTTAGTTCCATGTATAACTGTTCATCTCTTTTAGAGTTATTCCCATTTTACGTTCCTGTCCGAAAACTTAGACAAAGGACACTGTTTTTATTACCCAGATGTAGAACAAATACGGAAGCATTCTTCACTTCACAGAGTTATAGATAGTTTAACCCAACTCCCCCCCGCATATTGATATATTTAGCCCATTCAGGTTTTTAAGGAGCTTTTTGTACATTTTCAAGTTCATCAATGATCTATTAACTTTAATATATCAGTATTATCTCGGCTAATTTATTGTGCACTATATATGTGTATTCAGATGTATAATTGTTTATTGTTCCGTTGTATTATTCTATTGATTGTAAATAGTGTTTCGGAGGACAGTTATTGAGTGTATGCCTGTTGTCCTTCTAACTGATTAAATAAATAAATAACTTGGAATGAACAAATGACATCACTGGTCTCATTTGGATAGGATTTGTTTGCGTAATTTCACTTTCCTCGTATCTTGAAGATCACTTGGAAGTTTTTCGTGCGACAGAGTTTTGTAGGGACTATTCGGTCATACATTGTGAAATTCCTACTAATCAGATGGACATGAATTCAAATTCTCGCGAGATATCGAGCTGATTGGTTGCACTGAATTTGAGTGCTAAACGCATTTCACAAAGTCAATCAAATTGCACAAGTTAATTGTGATTGGTTGGCGCATGCCCAGTGGAAAAGACTGACAAACTGTAACTTCCTCCGCATATTTCATTCGAATTCCCTGCACACGGTGTACTGCAGTAGAAGGCTGGTCGTTGACCGTATATGGAGTAACAATTACTGCAGTGACATTCGGAGGCCCATTGTGTTCCGGCATAAGAGTATCCCTTGTTCAAGCACGCATCGATGCACTTCTCCGTGGTCGTAGCTTCCAGGTGAATCATCTCCCCCTTCATGGCCCTGTCTCGGGCGTCTTGGAAGCAGCCGAGGTAAGTTCCTGTGTGGTAACAATGGCGAATGGACTACAATACAATTTGATAAAGACTTGATAATTAATTCATTTGGAAAAAAATCGGTGATTCCATACTGAAAGTAGAAACAATGAGACACTCTTGCAAGTGAGACGTTTACCATTAGTTAAATTTGTCCGTTCATATGACAATGAGCTATTTTGAAGCTACATTAGGGAAAAGTTCGTTGCCTATCCTCACAGAAATGGGTGCAATAAGGTGCATTCAAGGAGCAAATAGAGCGCATCAATTAAAGCAGCTAGGGCGCAGTTAGGGGGCAATTTGAGTGGGCCCTTTCAGTAACCCCCGCCTCCATTTTACCATTAGTCTCGATATGGCTAGCCGAGCGCAAAATAGAGCGCGTTCCAAATATTTTAATTACGCCTTATATATGCACACTATTAGAAAATAGGGCGCAGTCTTAGGGCGCAGATAAGGCGCAGTTGGGCGCAAGAAGGGCACAGTCTTTATAGGGCGCACTCTCGTAATAATGGCATGAATGTTGTACCGATACAAGGCGTATGGGGAGCAATAAGGACAGTATGCATAAATTAAAAATGATAAGGTGGAAGATGCTTTGTTGGCCTCTACCTCATGTAATTAAATCTAATTTTGCTTTGCAGGTATATATTATCATCATATACAATGTGCATTCATGGTTAGAATTACATTCATAAGAAAATAATAGGTACTACAATCAGCTCCTGCAGAATTGGTCCATTAGGATGCCATTTGACGATTTTGCTCACTCTTCTTTGAGTTTTATCTTCAAATTTCTTCTACACACATTCGACCCTCACTGGCTGAAGCAGAGACAAAACTCTCACCAAAATCCTGATAAATGGCATGAAACTTTCAAATTTAAAATGGCTTTCTGAAAACCGATAGGCCCTATATGTGCTTGTCTTTCGTTAATATCAGCCGAAAAGATTAAGATCACTAGACAATTTTGTCTAAAAAGATAACATGCTATTGTGCAGTTAATGAGGCGCAGTTGGGACGCAATTAGAGCGTAGTTGGGGCGCAAATGGGGCGCATTCCCACGATAATAGTATGAATAATGTAATGTAGGAGCGCAGATATGGAGCAATATCTTTTTAAAGCAAAATGTGGGAAGTCCAGAAGTGTGAAGACAGCATATATAGGATGCGGTCTGAATTTTTGAGTAAAAATTTGTTTAGTTAGAGTATAGATTACGATCTATATGAATGTTGGTGGAAAAGTCTAGAACGCACAAGTATGCATGGGCTCACCCAGAATTTTGGGAAAAATGGTTATGTCCAGGGGGAGCTATTAGGGCGCAGACAATATTATGGAAAAAGTGGTTATGTCCACAGGGTGCAGATTGGGCGTAGTTTGAATCTTTGAGAAAATATTCACCAGGCGAAAATAGGGCGCAGTCCGAATAATGCAGACAGTTTCTAAGTATTAAATCCAGAACAGCACCATACAAATGTTCTTATCTGAGGAGAAGTCTAGTACATGCACCCATAATTAAACATTTTTTTTTGTATTTTAAGAATAATTATTAGAGATTCGAATTTTTTCAGTAACGATTTTTTTTTCTGTAAGAAAGTATATATATATATATTTTTAATGGTAATAGAGAGAGTTTAGAATAGAAAACATTGGAACAATTTCAAGAAAATGGCAATGTCAACAGGGCGGAAATAGGGCACAATTTCACCAGTGTAGACAGTGGCTATGATCACAAGGCGCAAATACGGCGCGGTCTAAAGTTTGGAGAAAACATCTATGTTTACAGGGCGCAACAAGGGCACATTCTGAATATCCGAGAAAATTTCAAAGTAAATAAGGCGCATACTAGGCACAGACTGCAGGTAGGGCAATTCCCGGGGCGCAGCTTCTAGGGTGCGTTACTGAAGAGCACAATTAGGCTGTAGCAGGGCGGATGAGATGAAGAAATAGGGCGCAGTTGAGGCGCAGTAGATGGACAAGGCGCTAGCGGGAACCCGCCTTAAATAGGGCACGCGCTCTATTTCCGTGAAGGTGCCTCGAAAGTCAGAGCTTCTCTACGACGTCTGTTAAATCTGTGAAGCTAATCATTCAAATCACGTCTCTGTTAGCCTGGCTTTATGATGCTCAAGTGACAAATACATTTACAGAAATCAAACCAAAGAAAATAGAATTATTCAAAATAAATATGCATGGAATTCGGAGAAAAGTTTATATCTTTCCCACGTATAAGCCAAAGCGATACATGTTAAACGATTACATTTAGTACCTTTTCTCGAGATTTGCTCGCGTTTTACGTTTTCTGTGTGATCCTGTATAATTTGGGGACCTTCCTCTGTGACGAACTGTCGATTTTCCGTCCTTTTCCCTATCATGCTCAGTTGGATAATACCCAGGTCGTATACAGTTATTGTTTCTTTGCCTCCACACATTTCGGTGACGTTAGCAGTACACGGCATGTCGCAGGCGTTGTCGCTCCGACGGCCATATGTGTCGTAGGTATAACCGCAGTAACATTCTTTACCGTTCACAAGTCCCATGTAGAAGGTGTTGAAGCCCAGACATCTTTCTGCACATTGTTGTACACTCATCATTTCTTTAAATGCTACGTATGGTCTGCCCATAACTCTTGGCTCGCGATCGTTGTAGCACCCCATGTAGCTTATGCTGGAATCTAAGAAAACAAATTAGTGGTCCAATGTGAATGGCACTAATGACAGACCTAAATTATGTGAGTGGTAAAATATCATTAAAGATGGTCAGTATGAAGGTTGATATTTAAATTGCTACTCAAAGTTGCAAAACTAATGTTAAATTTTGCATAATGTATCGTGTAACAGCAATAGACATTATGCGCTACAGATGTTACACGGCTGTGAAGTTACGGTCAGACCAAACATTGATTGTAGATGCACGAAAAAACAAGCAAGGTTGTTATATTTACCTGAATCTCAGTATACACTAGATTGTAGACGACTGAATGTTATATATAAAGAAATTAGTTGCTCTTTTGGGTACATCAGTAGTGTGTCTAACGTCACAGGACCTAGGGTGAGGAAGATGACTTGGGGGTCCAAGCGTAATGTTATAGGTCACCTAAGTAGGTCAAATTTTCATCAAAACTAGGTCAGCTCAGAATTTGCTGGTAACAGTCCCCTAATGTACGTTCATGCCAAAAATCAAGGTTCTAATGTCAACGGTTCTCCTTATTTTGCCGACGAAAGGATTCGGAAGGACTGACTCACTCACTCATTACCGGACAATTTGCAAATGAGAGCCTACTTCGTAGGAATAATCACTTTCTCTCTAACCTGAGCTCGAGAGCTGTGATGACAGATCAGCTCAAACAAATAACTCATCTGATGTTAATGGATGAGCATCGAGGATGTCTGATGGAATAACGCCGCAACATGGGATAAACCTGGTAAATGCAAGAATACTCACAAAAACTAACCTGTAATGCCCGACAGCATACGGCTTGAATTTCCCACCAAAACAATAAACCTGCATCTATTTGTCGCTTGTGAAATATAGATAAATAACGCCAAACTGGTGACGATAATCCATTGATTAATTGATGGAAAAATAACTGATTTAAAATCTTTCACTTGTAGAATATTTGAACCACAATTGATTGCTATCGGTACCTTTTCCTGTGACCTGATCATCGGCGACGCGTTCGACGTCTTCTGTGTCGCTCTGTTTCTCTATCTCTGTAGTAACCTGTCGATTCTCCGCCCTTTTCCCAACCATGATCGTATCTTTATTTCCCATGTCGTAGACAGTTATCGCTTCTCGACCTCCACACATTTCGGTGTCATTGGCTGTACAAGGTACGTCACAATCGCTGTCGTTGCGACGACCATATGTGTCATACGCAAAACCGCAGTAACATTCTTTACCGTTCCCAAGTCCCATGTAGAAGGTATGGAAGTCCAGACATCTTACCGCACATTGTTGCACACTCATCAATGCTTTAAATGCTACGTATGGTCTACCCATGACTTTTGGCTCTCGATCATTGTAGCACCCAATGTAGCTCATAGATGAACCTAAAAAAAACATTACAAGCCCGATTTAACGCCACTATTATGATTGACTTAAATATCACTAGCTTCTTTTGCTTCGCGTAGATTGGTAATCATCCGACGTAAATTGGAGCGACATCCAAGAAGTGGGAAAAACTGGAGACTAAAAAGCAATCATACGACTCCAAGGAAAGCTTCCCTCGGTACCTCATACATTTAGACCCGAGAAACGGTGGATACTCAGACATAGCCGTAGTATCTCAGCCGCGCTTTTATTGCAGATGTCCATGTGGAGATTATGAAGTATCCACACGGCCCCGAGCACCGGCTTAAGCGGGTTAGTTCGATACGCTAGCTCGGGAGCTGTGCTGACAGATCAGCTCAAACAAATAACTCATCTGATGATAATGAATGAGAATCGAGGACGTCTGATGGAATAAATGCCTCAACATGGGATAAACCTGGTAAATGCAAGAATACTCACAAAAACTAACCTGTAATGCCCGACGTCGTACGGCTTAAATTTCCCACCAAAGCAATACACCTACCTATATTTGTCGGGCATTAAAAAGCTAAATACACATGATGAGATGGGTAAAAGGCAAACAACTCTGAAGTATTGTTAACAATCAGCCATCTTATGCCATGTTGAGACCTGTTAACAGTGCTTCAAAGGATCAATGAGGATCTTTTCTGCTTGTGAAATATAGATAAATAACGCCAAACATTGTATTAATTGATGAAAAAAAATCTTCACTTTTATAATATTTGAACCACAATTGATGGCTATAGGTACCTTCTCCTACGACCTGATCCTCGGCGACGCGTTCGACGTCTTCTGTGTCGCTCTGTTTCTCCTTCTCTATAGTAAGCTGTCGATTCTCCGCTCTTTTCCCAACCATGGTCGTATCTTTATTTCCCATGTCGTAGACAGTTATCGTTTCTCGACCTCCACACATTTCGGTGTCATTGGCTGTACAAGGCATGTCACAATCGCCGTCGTTGCGACGACCATATGTGTCATACGCAAAACCGCAGTAACATTCTTTGCCATTCCCAAGTCCCATGTAGTAGGTATGGAAGTCCAGACATCTTACCGCGCATTGTTGTACACTCATTAATGCTTTAAATGCTACGTATGGTCTACCCATGACTTTTGGCTCTCGATCATTGTAGCATCCAATGTATCTCATAGATGAACCTAAAAAACATTACACGCCCGATTTGAAACCACTATTATGATTGACTTAAATATTACTTCTTCTTTCGTTTCACGTAGATTGGTAATAAATTGGAGCGATATGCAAGTAGTGGGAAAAACTGTCGGCGTCTGGCGACTAAAAAGCCACCATATGACTCCATAGGCAAGCTTCCCTCGGTACCTCACATTCAGACCCGCGAAAACGGTGGATTCCGCGGACGTAGCATTGGTATCTCAGCCGCGCTTTTATTTCAAGTGTTCATGTGGAGATTATGAAGTATCCACACGGCCCCTAGCACCGGCTTAAGCGGAATTACATACATTAACTCGGGAGCTGTGACAGATCAGCTGAAACAAATAACTCATCTGATGTTAATGGATGAGCATCGAGAAAGTCTGGTGGAATAAACGCCTCAACATGGGATAAACCTGGTAAATGCAAGAATATTTACAAAAACTAACCTGTAATGCCCGACGTCATACGGCTTAAATTTCCCACCAAAACAATAAACCTACATCTATTTGTCGGGCATTAAAAAGCTAAATACACATGATGAGATGGATAAAAGGCAAACAACTATGAAGTACTGTTAACATTCAGCCATTTTACGCCTAGTTGAGACATGTTAACAGTGCTTCAAAGGATCAATGAGGATCTTTTCTGCTTGTGAAATATAGATACATAACGCCAAACTGGTGACGACGATCGATTGATTAATTGATGGAAAAATTCAACGGTTTAAAATATTTCACTTGTAGAATATTTGAACCACAATTGATTGCTATCGGTACCTTTTCCTGTGATCTGATCCTCGGCGACGCGTCCGACGTCTTCTGTGTCGCTCTGTTGCTCTATCTCTGTAGTAAGCTGTGGATTCTCCGCCCTTTCCCCAAACATGGTGGTATCTATATTCTCCATGTCGTAGACAGTTATCGTTTCTCGTCCTCCACACATTTCGGTGTCATTGGCTGTACAAGGTATGTCACAATCGCTGTCGTTGCGACGACCATATGTGTCATACGCAAAACCGCAGTAACAGTCTTTGCCTTGCCCAAGTCCCATGTAGTAGGTATGGAAGTCCAGACATCTTACCGCGCATTGTTGTACACTCATTAATGCTTTAAATGCTACGTATGGTCTTCCCATGACTTTTGGCTCTCGATCGTTGTAGCACCCAATGTATCTCGGTATTGAATCTAATAAAACCATGTTACAGTTGCGATTTAAACTCATTGATTGGCTTGAACATTATTTGTTTCAAGATCTCTTCGTCGATGGTCAATCATCCGGCGTAAGACCAAACATTTAAAGACTAATCACACAGCATGATATCTGTTGCATACAAACAATACGGCCTTGGGTATATTGTTAACCCTATCTGGTAAGGTTTTTCGAGACCTGTCCAGGCCTAGGGGTCATTCTGTCCTCCCTAAATATTTTTCTTACCCCTTGAACTAGGCGGCTGAAACTTAACACACTAAACTTGACAAGCTCTACCAGAAAATGTAAAACAATCCAAGATGGCCGCATTGATGTCGTCACAGTAACGTCATCTTCATAACAGGAATTTTTAGTCGATTTTTTAAATTTTTATTTAAGGGTTTTCTTTGCAAAATCTGCATGGTAAATTAATAAATAATAGTCTGGTGTGAAATAAAATAGATTTTGCTCAATTCTCCCCGAAGAAAAGCTGGAATTTTGAAGAAAAATGACGAAAACATCATTTTTCCTATACCCCACATGGCCGCCATCTTGAATTTACTCATGATCCTCTACTCGGTGGTTATGCAAATAGGCTCAAAATGACCCCAAATGATAAACTAAACAATCAGAGTCAGTTATCTTTTTTTTATTTTTGTCGTTCCAGTGATAGGAGAGAAAGTTTGATGGGGGACCAGATAGTGTTAACCTTCAGGTGCCTTACATTTAGAGACCGCATCGAAAACGCATATAGAGAAATGTATATACCCTTACCTTGGATAGAGGCAATTCGTTTTCCTATAGCAATATTTCCGGTCGAGTAGACAGCCAGAGCCCATCCTCCGCCACATGACTGTTGATTGTTTCCACTGCATTGTTGTGCACACCACTTCTCTTCTTTAGGCCCGTACTTATCATAAGTGTCGCCACAGTGACATTCCGTTTTGTATTCCAAACCAGCATAGGCAAAACTTCTTGAAGAACATTCCTGTATACAACGACCAATAGTCATCGCCGTCTCATTGCTGAGATGATGGCCATCTAGCGCACGAGATTCGCCATCCCCATAGCAACCGACGTATCTAGCTAAAGATATGCATTTGAAAATAATGTAAACAAGCATTACACTAAAGCATTACATAAGGTATAAATAGCATGCTCTTCGTTTATGCATTAATTTGATTTACTGATCATGGGAGGATTGTCAACAATAACTGTACGATGGTAGGATGTTTCAGATGATTGGAAAATAGGATCGCATACATCCTTCTGGTGAACAATCATTTGTTGAACAACACTGCGAAATAAATTGTGTTGACGCCATTTTAGCACCAGAATTTTGTAGAAAATAACACAGATTGTGTAAAAATCAACACTAATTTGTATTTAACTCAACACAATTTTGTGTTGATATATTAAGTTTAACACAAAACCATGATGATTTCAACACAAAACATTTTGTGTTGAAGCCATTTTAGCACAAAACTGTTAAAACAACACAATATTTTTCGCAGTGAAGTTTGCTTGCAATGAAAAATGAACACGCTCCACAGCACGACACTACCAGACAATACAATGAAACGCCACCAGAACCTGTAACCACGGTCTAGAGCCGTCCGCTACCTCTGGGCAGCCTAGTTGTTGTGGGAAGATCACATTGGATCTCTCGAGATCAGTGGTGTTAAATTATTGTTTTCACAAAGTGGATTCTACCTGTCCGAACACTAAATACAAGAGTTGGATATGACATATATCAGCCAGTCGTCGTCCATAGGGAAGTTTTTCGTCCGTAATAAAAAAAAAACCTTATTCGAAGAAAATGTCGCATGGCACCATAGGCCAATCAAAATGTGTGGTCTCCGGTTGAATTGAAGCGTCACATCCTGTGTCTACAAACAGGTAACCATTGCAGACCCTAAGTTCCTTCATCGGAGTTTCTTTTTCGTACACTGTAAACCAAGGTGTTCATTTTCAGAACACTTATTGACCGCCTAAATTGTAACACTTATTGAACGTGTAATTGTGTTCAAATTGTTAACTTCGATGTTCAAATTGTTAACTTCCGTGTTCAATTTTGAACTTCAGCATTGAAACCATTAACGCAGATGTTCAAATGCAGAACGCATGCATTCAAAATTTGAACAATAGCTGTTCAAAGTTAAACTCTTCGCAAAAGTATTCACAACTTTAAC
Organism: Hanleya hanleyi; assembly: GCA_036873755.1. Taxonomy (NCBI): domain Eukaryota; kingdom Metazoa; phylum Mollusca; class Polyplacophora; order Lepidopleurida; family Hanleyidae; genus Hanleya; species Hanleya hanleyi. The sequence continues at coordinate 20,238 of JAVTVY010056387.1, forward strand.
ACGCGTATTCAAACTTGAACACTCTCAGAACACGTCGGTGTCCGATTTATTTACAGTGTATTAACTGAATTCCATCGACCTCATAGATAGCTCGATATATCGTATATGGATTGCATTTTCGTGCATAGTGCATCATCTTGTATGTATATTATATTGCTGTCTGACTTACTATTGTGCAGCGCTTGCTCCGTTGAAACCATGAATATAGACAAACGCCAACCGCCTCCACATATCTGGGTTGCATTTCCGGGACACGGCTGCGCGCAGTCGTGGTCATCTTTCTTCCCGTATTTAATGTCCCCGCCGTGTGTATCAATTGTGTTCCCACAGTAGCACTCGGATGCTGACTCCATGCCTGCGTATTGGTGACCAGTTACCCAGCATGCCTCGGTGCATAGATCAATCGTCATCCCATGGGCATCACTGAAGTGATATCCACGTGGAGCACGCTCCCAATGATCGCCGTAGCAGCCAACAAGTGTATCTGTCCCAAGATTGAAGTAAAATACAAAACATTGTCGTGTAATTCCAAACTTTGAACAAAATACCATCGATCCTTATCAGTTGACTTTCATGCGCATGCGCGGTATCAAGGGCGTAGACAAGGGGGGGCTTGGGGGGGCTTCAGCCCCCCCAAATATTGACGTCCGTCAAAAAAAAAATAACAAAAAGAAAAGAAAAAAAAACAAAAAGGGAGAAAAAAGGAAAGAAAGCAAGAAAGAAACAAAAAGGAAACATAGCAGAGAAGTAAATGTTTAGCTTGTCAAATATCTTTATCAGTTGTTGCATATTACAGGGGAAGTAAAATCAACAATGCTTACCAGAAGGACTAGAATAATTGCAATCGGTCAGAGAACAACGCAACAGTTTGGCGATATCGGACTCAAAGATCCCGTGTGATTTTCTCCGAGAAACGAATAATGTGCTCCAATTCAATCAAATATCGCCCATTTGGAGGAAAAAGGTCAACACGTTGGCTGAAAAGATTTTTTCAGAACTTTTTCACCATAAACTTTTTTTTAATTGAGATCCCAGTCATTTGTTCCGTATTTATTTATTCACAAACGAGAGATACGAACTCTCGAATAATTTTCACAGAGAAACCCTAGAAATATAGGTAAAAAATCTAACCCAGACACAAAGTCACTATTTAACTGGTGTAAATATGATGAATATGGATACTTTTCGCTACTATTCCGAGAAAGGACCCCTAAGTTTACATTTTTGATAAGTTTGGCAACTTCAGAACGACCACAAGAACTCATGCGGTCAACCACGCATCAAAACACCGCCCCTGCTATCTAGGCAAAATAGTATTATCTAAGAAATAACTTGAATTAATATAGTGCAAACCCCGGATTGAACGATCATTTCACCTTGTATATCAGTGTAGTGATCGCCACTGTTATAGAGATTTTCGCCAAAAAAAAGTTCAATTTTTACCGCTCAAATGCTCCCAGTGAGCGCCAATTTACCATCAATTTTCAAAAAAAATCTACGCTGCGAGGGGGGATACCCCCCTCTCAGACTCTCCCCCTAAGCCCCCCCAAACTTCAGAACTTGTCTACGCCCTTGGGTATCTATAAGATTCATACACTCGCGATGAGTCCATCACAGAATCCAATGAGCACACTGTGCATCTCTTTAAATCCGACAAGCCAGCCATATTTTTTTTATCTTTCGTGTGTTACAAGACGTAGAACGGAGCGCGTAGTCCTGGTAGAGAATTGGATTCAATACGCAACCTATCGCAATAGATTCTGGTTCAAAATATAAATGTGTTTGCACTTGCGATGCTAAACTTCTTTGGTAATATGAAATAATGTCATTTTTTAGGAAATAAAAGCATGCGTTTATTATCTATTTATGCGTAGACTATATGTACACTCGGAGTTTCCAAAATCCGCTGCCCTTCCACAGAAACGAGTGCTAGTGCACACAAGATTGTGTCCTCTTCGCACAAACATCTAGATATTCCCAATTTAAACAAATCCACGAACTCGCAGATGTATTTTAGTTAAACTACTGTTGGAAAAATGGTAACACTTACGAGAGGATGAAACGGCTGAACTAGTTGTTTCTGGCATTCCTGTGGAGGAAGAAATACGTAATTGTGCCGCATTCAATATATATATTTAGAAGGAAATGAACCAGTAGCCACAACTGTTTCTATCAATAATGCCTTCGGATGATAGTCACAAATGACGTTTATTGATCTCTCTACCGTATAAAAGTTTGTTTTGAGTGAGTGAGTGAGTGAGTGAGTAGGATTTAACGTCGTTTTCAACATTGTTTCAGTCATATCACGACGGTGCCTACATGTGCCAGAACATTTTGATGGTAGAATACACGCAATATGGCGTCTACCGTAACATGGGGATGGTCAGGGTCGATGTGAAAACGGTTCGTGTACAGCTGATCACATGCGCCGGAAACTTTAATAAAAGCGACAAGCGTGGACAAGAAGGAATTAGCTTCCCGAAAATAACAGGTAAGGAGCATCAAAATGAATTTTTATACGGTACGGGTGCACACGGAGATCAATGAACGCCATGTGTGACTATCATCCGAAGGCATTATAGGAACAGTTGTGGCTAATGAACCAGCTAGAAGTCTGCACCCTAACATTGGACTAGCTGGAATGCATTGGCCACCATCTCTTTGCTTATAACACATGATGTGACGTAGTTGCGCAGTAGGATTGATATGTGTCGTGAGCGCAGATTCAAAACAAAAATCGAATGTTGCATCACGGGAGAGGAGCTGATGCTGAAACCATTCGCGACCGCTCGGCCTATTCCGTCGAAGTCATAGTACCTCGTGCATTAATTGTGTGGGGATTTTACACCTCTCAGGTGTAAACCGTGATCCGCCGCACGTGAAGCACACCACATACTATAGGATGTATTTCCGCTCACGTCCTTGTTGTATTTCTCTCTTATCGATAGATAAAATATATATCTAAATGATTTGACTATTCCCTTGAATCAACCACCGAAGGATCTGTATCTTCTGGCTTTTCATCTCAAGCCGATCTCCATGGCAACAGATGTCGTAGGCCTACTGCTAACATGCGCTGTTCGGAGTTAGGGCGTGATAATGTGCCTGCAAGGAGTTTAAACATGGATGCCAATATGGATTCCTATCACGGATGGACGAGATCAGTATAGCCTACATATAATACGCAGGCCCGTAGCCAAGGGGGGTTTTCTGGGTTCGGGCAAACCCCCCTTTCGGAAATATTATATATATTTTTCATATAAATGCCCCTTTTCAAACTGAAGCGAACCCCCTATTTGCCCCTTTTCCCATACAGCGAACCCCCTGATGTGCTCTTTTGAAGTGAAGGCGAACCACCCCTCAGTAAATCCTGGCTACGGCCCTGCTACGAGCATGTGCCGAGTAGCCTACCAATATGAAACGTACATAATTAGTCACCCCCATGATCCCCAACGTGACGCCTCTGTATTACGTCTTGCGTTTTTAGCGACCGTGCAAGAGACTAGAGCTGTTTTGCGCGTTTTCTTTGTTCTTGTATTTCCATTTGCTTCTGTCTCTCATTTCAAAGATGTCGCCATTATACTGTGGCTAGGTTTGAAAACAAAAATAACACTTACTCGTGAAATCAAACAAAAGATTTTGAGTTCCGTTCCCTGGAATGATGTCAAAGGTCTCATCTCGGACAGCCTCGTTGTGTGTTATGCGTAGTTTATACTTTCCGTGGTAGCCTCTGAAAGCGTAGTTCTCACCGGCTGTTAGGGTCGACCATGTGGCACGAGATTTCCATTCCTTTCGCATTGCCTGCCATCGTCTTCCGGCCTCTGTTAACTTTAGAAAGACACGATTGCGGAATTCAAATTCAGCGTCTTGAAATCATTGGATATAATCCTGAATAAAATCACATTTTTATTTTACTATTTTATTAGCCTATTTGTTCACTTTATTCGACTTTATTAGTGTGAACTATACACCCGCTGATCTCCACACGATCGCATAAGAAATTGATAAATATTTTTTTTGTAAATGAAATTTTTGAAATGAAAATGACAGTACCGTCCAATCCTGATTCCACAGCGCGCCATGAGGCCCCACCCATAGGTCCCCCGCCCAGAAGCCCCACAAAACCACTCCCCCTACACCCTCATGGCTGAAGGCGGTTCGAACAACGGTCTCCAGCTTGTCTGCTCTTGCTCTCTCGTCCCCGTCCACAACGTCAAACTCCGTCACCCAGATGGGCAGATTCAATGTGTGTAGTTTATTAAAGCGTTCCTGGTCGACATAGAAATAAAACCTGTTATATATGACACATCCTATGAGTATTTAAACGCATGTATAATTTGATCGCCTGCGATCATATACATTATGGTATAGACGTGACCGACCGTATATAATTACCCGACTACACTTTTCCTGATCGGAGAGACAATATATTGATTGGTCGAGGTTCGACCATATATTTCTTGGTCGCAAGAATTTCCGACCAACTTTTTCTTGGTCGGATACCCTTCGGCCACAGTTTACATGGTCGGAGCGATCATACAGTGTATAGCGGACGATCCTTTGGATATATATCTCAGAAAATCAATCTTTCTCGGGTCATCCATCAGGTAAGTTTCACTGTCAAACCCAATCCCAGTTCTCATGATAATTGTCGCTCGACCGGAGCAGTAGGTAGCGAGCATTTCGAGTATGGTTTTCCAGGGAGGTAACTCTTGGTTCCCCTTTTTCCGCCAGGGGGTGCCACCAGTCCCGTATGACGTCACTTCCGGTCTGGGTGAATGGAGCGTGACCTTGCCGTATGACGTCACTTCCGGTCTGGGTGAATGGAGCGTGACCTTGCCGTATGACGTCACTTCCGGTCTGGGTGAATGGCACGTGACCTGTGAACATGATAGGATATGTACTGACCTGTCTGTGGGGACTCAATGTCGTTCATCTCCGTGTCGATTTCGGTGAGCGGAGCATGTACTGGGGTTTTTCCCACAATGTCGTTCACCTCCGTGTTTCTTCGGTCACCTCCGTGTCTTTTCGGTGAGGTCCGTGAAGATGTGACGGAGGTGACCGAAAGATGTGGCGGAGGTGTGCGAAGAGACACGGAGATCACCGAAGAGTCACGGAGAGTTCGGTGAGGTCCGTGAAGATGTTACGGAGGTGACCGAAAAGACACGGAGGTGACCGAAGAGACACGGCGGTCACCGAAAAGACCCGAATGTCATCACCGAAGAGTCACGGAGGTGAGCGAAAAGACACGGAGGTGACCGAAGAGACACGGAGGTTACCGAAAACACCCGAATGTCACGAAAATACGTATAAAAGTGGAAATGTTATGGGGAGTTGCTGCATTCATTGGCCTGCCGAACGGAGCTATCTCACCAGCCTGCCTGACCAGCCTACCTGACCAGCCTGAACCACTCTGACGACAGGAGGAATCACCGGGACTTGCCTCACTGCAGCATGAGACGTGGAGAAGATTTTCCAGGGGATCCAGTAGCGCCTCCGGCTGAAGTTTTGCCCGAAGACGAGCGTGTGAGTGAGATTTATCGACGTCACTGGACCACCATACGCCATTGTTTTCACCGTCACCGTCGTCTATTGGACTTGTATAACTTTCGACTGCAGGACCTCACGTATCTTTCTACTTACGCCGAGAACATTTTCACAGACCAGGTGACAGCGTTCAAGTTGAATATCACATCCGGCTACATCTTACGGCACGAAGAGACGGACCAGTTGCGGTATTTTTATCCCAGCAATAATACCTATGTGTTTGACCAGCCATTCACGGTCACGGATGCAATTTCTCTGGAGCCACTCATCGAGCAACTGACTACGTTGGACCTGTTGGAATGGGCCCGGTTGCAACGCCCTAATACCAAATGGCTTGTGGAAATGGTGACCAACGTCACATTCTTCGTCACGAAAATGAGAGATCATCCTATCGGTGCTCCTGTCGTTCTTCCACCTTGGCTGCTTCATCGAAGAGGACTGTATGCGTTAACGGGAGGTTTGGATGGTCCCTACAAAGACCGGAAATGTCTGTTTCGGTGTTTGGCCGTGCATTTGGACGAGTGTAATCCCAAGGGTTGTGAGAAAGTGGCCAATGGCTATTGGAGACAGTATTTACAGGAGCAAGACTTGGATGAGCGGCAGTTCCGTGGAGTCCCCTTTAAGTATTTGGATGTCGTGGAAACTCTGTTCAGCATCAATATCTTTGTATACCGATTACGATGCGAGGATGACATATTTGTGGCTGAATTGGTTCATCGCTCAACAGAACGGTATGCTTCTACGATGAAAGTCAATGTCTTCGACGACAATGGGGTGAGTCATTTTCCCCTCATCTACAATATGAGCCTGTACGCGCAATCCTACAGTTGTGCCCAATGCCATCGGGTGTTTGACCGTTCCGCCAACTTACATCGGCACGAGAAGATTTGTGACAACAGTGTGAAATGCAAATTTCCTGGCGGCGTGTATCATAATACGCCCACCATCTTCGAGGAGCTGGCTGATGAAGGGATTGTCATACCGGAAGAGGACCGTTATTTTCCCTACCGGGCGTGTTACGATTTCGAGGCCCTGTTGGAGCCCATGGACATGTTCTCAGCGAAAACGCAGTGGACGCAGCGCCATATCCCCCTCAGTGTGAGCATTTCCACCAACGTACCCGGCTATGACGCTGCACCCGTCTGTTTCGTGTCCACCGGGGATTCCCATGAGTTGATTACCCGTATGATGGGTTATTTAGAGGAAGTCAGTGCGGCCAGTACGGAATTGTTGGTGTCCAACTTCCAGGACGTACTGGACCAACTGGACGACCGGATTCCTATACCAGGTGTATCGTTCAGCGACGATGAAGAGTCAGAGTCCGAGTCAGAGTCGGAAACCCAGGAGCCGGAACCCATTCAGTCGCAGGATGTACCTTTACCTAAACCGTATGCGGAGAAATTGAAAGCCCGCTTCCTACAATACCTAGGCCAGTTACCTGTGCTCGGCTTCAACTCGGAGCGATACGATCTTAACATGGTGAAGGAATTTCTCTACCCTTACTTGGCCCAGGCTAATACCATCAAGTCCGTCATCAAGAAGATCAATAATCATATGGCCCTCACTACCACGTCACTCCATTTCCTGGATGTACGGAACTACTTAGCTCCCAATTATAGCTATGATCAGTGGGTGAAGGCGCATGACTGTGCACAAACCAAAGGGAGGTTCCCTTACACGTATATATCGACGCTCGACCGCTTGGAGGAAACACAGTTGCCACCCCGGGGCGCGTTCTTTGACGATTTGAAGCAAGTGGAATGTTCGGAAGACACGTACCGGGAACTACAGCAGGTATGGAACGACCAACACATGCAGACCTTGCGAGATTTCCTGATATGGTATAATAACTTAGATGTGGTTCCTTTCCTCGAAGCGGCCGAGAAAATGGTTCACCTCTTTCGTCGTGAGATGCACGTCGACATATTCAAGGAGTGCTTGAGTTTACCGGGTCTGGCGCTTCGCCATCTTTTTCAAGATTGTTCCACGTACTTTTCACTGATACACCAAAAAGACGCGGACATGTATGATTGTCTAAAACAGAACATCGTGGGCGGGCCCAGTCTTATTTTTCACCGCTACCACGAGAAGGACGTCACCACATTCCCCGGTGGGAAACCCTGTGCCAAAATCATCGGATTCGATGCCAATGCCCTGTACCTGTGGTCCCTTGCCCAGCCCATGCCCAGCGGTCATTATACGCGCTGGTTGGCGGAAGGTCAACATTTCACACCGCAACGCACCCCCTACAAACATCTCGCCGACCAGTGGTTGGACTGGGAAGCCTATCGACGGGGAATTTCCATACGCCATCAGACCAACGCCACAGAGAAGCGCATAGGAGATCGTCGACTTCCCGTCGATGGGTTTGCCCTTGTGGGTAGAACACCGACCGTATTCCAGTTTTATGGATGCTATTGGCACGGCCACGAATGTCATTTCAGCGCTGGACGCTTCAACCAACGACGTGGGAAATCGGCGGAAGAATTACGGGAAGAAGTCCAGGAGAACGGCGATTACATCAAAGAGAGAGGATACCACCTCGAAATGTGGGAGTGTGAATTGCACATCATGTGCCAGGCCCTCCCACATTTACGCCGTTTCCTTAAAGCGCGCGAGTACCCTCTCAGTCGTCGGCGACTCCTGAGTCTGCCACAGATGTTCGACGCCATTCGTTCCGGGGACCTCTACGGCTTTGTCGAATGTGATCTGCATGTTCCCGACACTCTCAAGCCACTCTTCGCCCAGTGCCCACCTATTTTCAAGAACACGCTGATGGGTCGGGATGACATTGGAGACACCATGGGTGCCTATGCTGAGCAACACGAGTGTTTGCCTCGACCTCGACGGATGTTGATTGGCAGTATGTGGGCAGAGAAAATCTTGCTGGGCACTCCGCTACTACAGTGGTACATCAGCCACGGTCTGGAAGTCACGCGCGTGTACCAAGTCTTACAGTACGTACCCAACGCCTGTTTTGCGGGGAATGCCGACATCGTGACGTCTGCCCGTCGCCAAGGTGATCAAGATCCGAGTAAGGCCATCATCGGTGAATCGTGGAAGCTCACGGGCAATGGCTATTATGGCAAAACGGTCACTACCCAAGATAAGCATGTGAACGTGAACATCTGTACCACTCAACAAGCCCGCAAAAAGGTCAATTCTCCTCTGTTTCGGACCGTGGAGGTCATCGATGACGACACGTACGAAATCACTTTAGCCAAAAAGACTATCCGTTACAACCTGCCCCTCCAGATTGGATGTATGGTATACCAGGTGGCCAAGCTGAGGATGCTTCAGTTTTTGTATGATTTCATGGGTGTGTATTTTAATCCATCAGACTGGCAACTCATGGAGATGGATACAGACTCTGCTTACATGGCCGTGTCTAATGCGGATTGGGAGTCTCTGGTCAAACCCGAGTTACGTGCACAGACAAGCGGACGCCGGGCCTCTTCAAGTTGGAGTGGAGTGGGGATGCCATGATTGCTCTCTCCTCGAAGACGTATTACTGTTACGGTGGAGACCAAAATAAGTTTAGCTGCAAAGGGGTGAACCGGCGCGATCCGGCCATCGACAAAGCCTTGTACCTGAACGTGCTGCAAAGCCAGGCCAGTGCGAGTGGGACTAACAGAGGATTTCGGGTCGTGGACCACCAGATGCGGACGTACATCCAGCAACGAGACGCCTTTACCTTCTTCTACCCCAAGCGGAAAGTCCTTCCCGATGGCATCAGTACCACTTACCTGGACTTGTGAAACTATGACATTTGATATACTTTTCATGATATGAGTTAAAACTAGTACTGTAAAAAAGCCAGAAGGGTCGCCAGTCCTAAGTGCAGGGGGTGGGTTCGAATTCCACGCTCTCACAGTTTTTACACACCACCTGTATTGTTTTGTACATATTCTATACATTCTTGTTCACCTGAATAAAAAAAGTCAAACACATCACTTGTGTATTTTCATGAATCTTTTTATTGAACATCAATGAACGTCAGAACAACAACGTCATAACAAAAAACAATGAGAACACCGCGCGATGCATTGAATCAATTGAGACAACCAGAGAAATGGGGCATGCACATTAAAACGAGAGGCAGTCCAGTCGTATACGAGTACATCACGGTCTTCGGCTTGAGAATAATCATCAAACATTTGTATGATCGTTTGCATAGAATGTCCTCTACTCCGGTGAGTGAGATAAAACACACAGTACTGTCCGCATACACTACTCAAGGGTCCTTGTAATCTTTTAGTACTCCAGCGCCACACTGTAGTAGATACGTCCATGAACTTCACCAAATCGGGGTGCAGGGGTGCAAGTCCGTAGGAATCAAAGTATTCTCCTTGGCCTAGGGTGTCCACGTACACAGCCACCCAATGTTCACCGGGTCGAGTACCAGGGTCTGTATTCAGGATGTAGGCTGCTGGGGTGGTTGGGGTGGTAGGAAACACATTGCGTGGAAACACACCTCGAAAGGGTACCCGAGGATCTCGCTGGAGTATGCCCATCAGCTGCTCTGTATCCATGACTCTAGCTGGCGTAGTCACACAGCACGCTTCTTTGCTGATCCACGGTGATGACGTTATCAAACTCGGCGTAGCAAATCACGTTAATGGTATGCATTAGAGGGACGGAGAAACGCAGTTCCAACCATAAGTTTCCTATCTTGAGCAAGGCCAGTTGATGATCGTGTTCCAAGGTTGGGGTGAGGTCGAAGGCGAACAAAGTGTACCCACGGCTAAAGTCTCCTCGAGTGATGGTATTTCCTTCGTCCTGATTGTTTTGTCCTGTGGCTGTAAATAGGTTCAAGTAGCTCCGCACATAGTGATGGTTACCAAAATCCGGTTGTATCGGACGGGCTGGAATTTGATGGCCGGCCACGTGCAGTGCCAAAAAGTTGAGGTTGAAATGTTGAAAGTGGAACGGATTCTCATTCCACTGTCCATTGAAACTGGTGTTGGTCACACACGCCATGGTAAGACGTTTAGGGAGATCCCCTAGAAATAAATTTTCACGATTGGCCATCATCGTACCTGCTGGCACAGAGAACACCTTGGTCTGTACGCGTCGGATGGGATACAGGGCTGGTTTTTTCGATAAGGCTTCCATGTGACTCACCAACACGCCCTGTTGCAAATCCACCGTACCGACAAACAGGGCTGCATCTTCTATGATGATCTTGTAATTGGGGACATCTCC
>JAVTVY010056388.1:0-28452 GCA_036873755.1 Hanleya hanleyi
TCTGAGACAACACAATCTTCCCAGCTGGAACGAGCTCATCCCGCCCGGTAATATCGGCTAAACGAAAGACATGAATTGCTTGACCTTTCTAACAATTCACTGTATCCATTCGTTCCTTGATTAACAGATGTATTAAAATACTTTCACAGAATTGGGTGGGGTGAGTAGAATGAAAGTTTCAACATGCCACGTGTTGGTTGAACATTTTCCCGCCATACGGAGTTGCAATAACATCACGTGATCAAGCCTTGGATAGCATGGCAAGTGGGCCAAACTTGCGCTTGTTCACGGTTCCCGCTTCAAAATATATTCAGCTAACACAACGTCAATTTATTATGCCTTCGTAAAAGTGAGATCAGGACTGTCATGAAAATAAAAAAAAAATGTTTCAAACCTGAAAAAGAATTCCCTTTTACCTCTCTCCGATCGTTATTCTGGCTTGAAATATGGCTCGACTGCAGCTGTTCTGTCATTTATTGGCTATACACTCACCTGTTTACCCAGTTTTATTCAAGTATATTTTGGCCTAACATGATCCGCATCAATCCACAATTTACGTTTTAATTAATCTGAAAATTGGATCGATCTGTTTCAGATGTATCTATGCTTCATTTGAAAATATAGTAGAATAAATGTAGGTTTATTCCATTTATTAAACGGCCTATAATCTCGGGCTATCTTACGTAAACGTCTCTTCCGACATTCAACTTTTGTGTCAATAATCAGATCACAAGTACCGTAATTTCTTCACTAATACTGTAAAAAAAACTCACCTCAATTACGTTATTTTATTGCAAAAGAAATTTGGTTTATTAAAAACCGTATGTATTTCTATTCCGATTTTCCACTTCAGTTGCTGCCTTGTTCACGTCAGCTCTTTTTATCCAGCCTTTAAAATCTGGCAAAGTCAGTCATTCATCGTTAAATTTGCACTTTCCAGACGTTTTCAATTTTTGATATCAGAACAGATTACCCTAATAATTCATCTTCCAAATTTAATTCGAAAACGGCCGATTTTTCCCCTGTCGTGATTTTTTCCATCCTCATAAAACGAAAACGAGCATTTTCAATATACTCGTGAAACAATAAATTCGAACACTCCCGTTTTCGTCGTGGAGTTCGTGCCGCTGAAAGTAAAGTGAATATGTTACTCAGAATAATTTCTGTACAACTAAATCGTGACTAACGATACGCGTTGACACGGAAATAAAATACAAAAGTTCAGTTTTTGTGGTTGCGAATTCTCCATATATCATAGAACTATGATCAGAAGTCCCTAACCGCATTCTCATTAGCAGGATGTTGGAGGCGAAAATGCCCGTCAACTGGCCATTTTGAGGCACCTACGAGATCAATAGAAAAAAAATTAACGGCAATTTGAATGATATTTTCGATGTCTCATTTTCTTTAATAAACAGATGATATGGAAGGACAAAGAATGTTTCCCTCTGCTTGTCCCTGTCAGGGCTTCGGCGTAATAGTTAGTTTGTGCACAACTCCTATGTCGAGGGAGCCAGTATTTCATTTCTTAGGATGTGCATGATGTGTCTCATACATTTTGACTGCAGAAAGGGAGAAGTTGAGTATTTCATTTGTGCTACGGGGAGATGTCAACAGACATGGATGCTGGTGTTTTATTCACTCACCAATCCAGAACTACGTTTCCATGTAATAAAATGACAAACGTCAGTGTTTCCAACAACATGATAATCCAGTTTATAATCAACGTGGAATCAACTTTATGGAGCGGACGAACATAAAATATGCACCCTCGCTGGGTCAGTCACATTGACATCTCACGAGTGACGTTGTAGACAACCCGATCATCATTGCAGGAATTTTAGAGTTTTAGTTTTTATGTATTTTCAATCCTTGACAAGCTGGACATTTCACTTTTTACTTAGTGTTTGATGGATAATGAACCAAACGTCGGCATCACCGTACAGATTTAGCCGGGAAATATGGTCGACTGACTGCAGGCACGTGTCGCAATACTGTCGGGCTACCATCCCTATTGCGGTAATGGAAACTTCCACTGACCCGGTGTTGTAATCCCACAAGGCAATCACCTCGCTGGGGGTCTAATAACACCCCAGCCACCAGTCAGATTTTTGGACTGGATTCGGGGCCTTCGCGCACATCGCCGGGAGTGACATCATATATAGTAAAATAGATGTTTAACGAAAATTTTGATTACTTTTCAAGTCTGCATAATACCTCCGTTGACCTAGCGTTAAAAAGAATTATCTGGAGATAATTTTCCCTGTTTATCTGGACAGAGCATATGAAAAAGTAGTTCGCTCATGTGCAACACTAAAGGAGTTGTTTGGTCGGATTCAAACTGAACCGTGCGTTGGTTGGTTTCCCCTATACGTCATAGCAACGTAGTAAAGGTCAACTTCCGCTATTGGAGGCAGGGATGTTATTGGAGCCTGCGAAATGGAGCATGCGCTGTGGGGAGGTTGCCCACAAGGCTTCCCGACGAATCGAATTGGAAGAGTTCACTTTCAAAATAGGGAAGTAAGGCACAAAAGTTTTCAACACGCATATCGCTTTTCAACAAAATCAACGTGAGGGCAGATTTTTCTTTCGTTTCGTAGACCCTATTTTCTTTGTATTTCATTCTTGAAACTTACTCTGGCGGACAAATTCACGACCTACGCAATTTAATGATAATAACTACAAAGGGACTGCTTGAAGTTGAAGAAAAAGAAAAAAACATTTACGCCGACAGATGGCTGATAAACACTTTTGGGTTGGTAGCTTTTCGATGGGGAGGGCGGGTTACGCCAACTGACATATTTTAAGGATGGCCCGGAGTCTTTTAAATGAACGATGATAGAGATATCAAACATAATACACGGTTTAGGCCAGAGCATATGTACAGGAGCGACGGATGGAAAGGGGAAACACAACAGGAGACAGAAACAACGATCGTCAGTGGAGTTTTTATTCCATTTTGCTGGACTGCCAACCATACTTACCTATTACAGTAAAATTCAAGCACTTTCAAGGACGTACGGGCAAAAATTCTAACTTTCAAGGCCTTGAATTTTCAATATAAAAATTACAAACTTTTATGGACCCATGCGAACCATGAAAAAATTAAAAATATTGGCCCGGGAAGTGATCTCCATAAACAACAACAACAACGACCATGGTAGGAGGCCAACCGTTTTTTTTTCCTATGGGTGGTGGGATGCCTAGATAATTGAATTCTGTGGGTCCTTGTTGTGGCAGTAAATTCATTTCTATGGGTGGTGGGTAGTAAAAAACTCGCCCATCCGCCCCCCCCATACCTTTTTTTCTGGAATAGCCCTTATATACTTTAGGCAAATTTTGGACTTGTGTATTATTTTTGCTTGTGAATACATAATTTATGAACTAATCTATGATCTTGTATTCCAGAACGCGTCTCTTTGAGAACTTGAGAATGTTGCCCCATGCTCCTGGTGTACAGATGCAAGGTAAGCTTGTCCTCCTCCCTCGGACTGGCAATGATCACGGACGTTCATTACTCTTTGAAATGACTGACAGAATTTTCTCAAATTTTACGTGAATGTACCTAGGGGATATACAAATTCGTTTTTGAGAAAAACATTACCAGGTCATCAAAGTCATCAGCTCATAACACCTACTTTCAGCCCTTGTTTTGTTTCAGTTTTATAGTAAAAATTTGAAAAATAAACTTCTATGATTTTCTCTCAAAAAAAGTCACCCAACGCCGATAAATGAGTTTTGTTTATGTCAATATACATTTGGAACTAGACCAAATCGTTGAACGGTAATTGTTGAACTATGGATGAGTATAGCAAATTATTCCCTTCCAATAATCGAGACAATTAATTTATATGTTCCCAGTGACAGAATTTCATTATACTCTCAGAAGAGTTGGATATATGTGTGTACTCAATCATTTTAAAAATTGTTTTGTGAATCAGTCTGTAGGACACACAAACTAGAGTTTGAGCAATACCCAGGTCTGACAGTGTAATATGTCTCGTCAGCAATTCTTATGTTTTTTTTCTCTCATAGCCATTCCAGACGATGCTATACATGAGGACAGTGAAGATGAAGGGAAGGAAAATACTGATGAAAGAATCTCAAGTAAGTGAATTATTATTTGCTGTTTGGTGAAATTGAGATGCATTCCCATTAGATCTGTCTGATTCTGGTTTGTTTGGTTGAAATGAAATAATGAATGCATCGGGAGTAATCCAGAAAGGTTTTAGAACCAGTATACTGGTATGGGAACCAAAATTCTCGCACCCACACAAAAAAAGAAAATCGTTTTTTTTTCTCAAAACAAGCAATACCATGTGGCAAATTCAATGAACAACATTAGTAAGGTGAATAATCCCAAATGTGGGATGGATCACAAAACTTCTATCAGGGTTCCCAGCCACTCGGGGGAAATCAGGGAAAATTATTTTCCAGTTTCCCAGTCAGGGAAAACTCAGGGAATTTGAGAAAAATACCCAACATCAGGGAAAAGTCAGGGAAATTGAGTAGCAAGAGAGGAGTCACATGTGGCTGGCTATGTTGGCTTTTTAGTGCACACCAGGGATGCACATTTTCCTTCTTAATACCTCATTAAGGGCTTACCTAGCATAGCTTGAACTCTTATCAGGACTAATTCTTTCATAACTGTATGCAATGTTACTATGAATTCTGAAAACACTTTCTGGCCAGTGATTGTCAACACAATATTTATCAGGGAATTTGGGAAATTAATCAGGGAAAAATCAGGGAATTACGTTTCCACGAAAAGCTGGGAACCGTGCAAAGTACCAGCGGAGAGGCACATTACTATGTTCCTCAGTGTTTCAATATTCCAATAAAAACCATGGTCATATGTAAGAAATGTGATAGGCCAATGCGGAATGCTGATTTATCATATGCAGTTATGCTTCCACATTTTATTTGCCGTGTAGTGAGTCCACAGCATCAGAGATTCTGAGGTTCGTCACTGTGTGCAACAACAACAACTTCAAATTTATGTGTAACAACAACATCAAATATGACCAGTTTTCCCCCAAAATTGTCTGGATTACTCTCTGTGGATTGTCTGCTTATTAATTAATAATGGTCCTAACTGTTTGTTCTGGCCAGCAGATGCACTATAGTGATGAATATATGTATAATCGTCTTTTCGGACAGTTCGGGCCAGTGACAAAAGAATAGCATGTGACGAGGAGTTCTCGGACAGTGAGGATGAGGGGGAAGGAGGACGTAGAGACAGACACTCATATAAACACAAGACAAAACGACCTCGTGTGGAGGATGGGGAGAAAAAAGATGCTGAAAAAGGTCAGGAAAATATACATTTGCAGCTTATCGGAGAAATGTACCCTTTAGAATTTTACAAAATCTTGTTGAATGTCAAGGGACATGGAATTTGGTTCGAGGTCATAAATAAGTGTTGAAAGTTATACAGGACCGAGTAATGCTCGCTATACGTTCTGGCTTCCCATGATGCTTAAATGCTCTGTTTTGCTGTTACGGTAATTCCCCTAATAATTCAATCACAGGAAGTTCACTTTTCAACTCTGTTATTCAAACACAAAGAAAAAGTAACATTCCCATTCTTCATTCAAATTGAAGAAGAGTTATATAACATGAGCAGTGTGACTAACGTCACAGGACCTACGAAGTAGAGTAGGCATTAGGACTCGATCGCATTTTCATTGAGATATGATGTGACCCTCCCCTACGGTACGTTTCATCATAATATGGTACATGTACAACCTTCCATAACAGCCATAGGTTCTCTTTATAACATGCCTTTTGTGAGATTGAGCAAGATTATATTCTGGGTATTTATATATTTACATCGATGTGTTCGTGCCACAAAAAATGAAAGTATATTGGTGAATGTTCTGGTCATTTAGTGATCCGGCCCTGGTACATCAAGCAGTTGAATAGACTCGGAGTTAAACACATTAATACTGGGTTTCACCAGCCTCCGTCTATAAATAGTTCGCTCAGCTGTATTGAGGTCGCTGTCCTCAGATCTTGTGGTTGAATCCAACAGCGAGAGAGCACCAGGCATGCCAGGGCTGTTCCCAAATTCCATGGTGTCATGTTTCTCTCGCTTAAATGATCGGACTTTTCTCCGTATGATCTATAACAATATACTGAAGTGTTAATTATAAATCTAATTTTAATCAGAATTATTTCAGATCAGAACTAGCTGGTAACAATGCCCTAATGCTCGTTCATGCCAAAAATCAAGGTTATAATGTCAACGGTTCTCCTTATTTTGCCGACAAAAGGATTCGGATGGACTGACTCACTCACTCATTACCGGACAATTTGCGATCTGTAGCCTACTTCGTAGGAATAACAAAATGTGACACTTTTTAGCTGGTGCCATGAATAATATTTCCAGATATAAGCGATTTTTACCGCACTTCCGGTGATCCAATTATTAGGGGAATTAACGTAGGGGCTTGTGACCCACCTGAACAGACTTTCACTCACCCACTGACATTGGTTTTATTGTGAGAACTATGAACATGATCGATATACTATAGATGCCTTATTATTCGCGGAAATAATCTTTCGCTGTTTCATTCTCAATCCTGCTTCACCATGTTCACAGGATCTAACAGTCAGGCGCTCATTTGATGGCACTTAAACGAGATGAATATTAAGAGTATGAGCTCTTTCTTAATCTACGCAGGTACACTTCTTCATGATTTAATCAATGGTATTCCTCAAAATCGAATGCTCAAATCAAGTAGAGGTTCTCCATTCTTGGAATGTTCATACAGTTTAGAATGTTTATTTTCATAAATTCCATGTATGTTGATTACCCTATTCAGATGGGAAGGAAGAGAAGAAGGAAGCAAAGAAAGAAGTTCCTGTGGAAGAAAGTAAAGGGGAGAGTAAACCTGTTGAGAAGAGGTTAGTTTCATATGTATTATCTTGAATGAAAAGTATGTCGAATCTGATAGACTTCTGTAATAGCCGGACACCCATATCTCTCAATTTCTCTAGTTGTCTACTGCCAGTACCTCAGACTGGCCGGGATAAAATCAGTGCACAGACCGGAAGTGGCACAATACTCTCTGTAGTTGGTCTGATTGCTTTCCATACTCAAGCCTAACAAATATGCACCTGACATTTCCAATAAACCCCTGCAACTCAAAATGAGATAGCCCCACTTCATATATACAGATATGATGGGTTGAAATGTCCTGGTATGTACCAAATCCTCTGATGGGGTTAATGTGTCTTATTTTCAGGCTTGTATCTATCTACCTAGTGTAATCCGTGGCATGTCCCACAAATCCTCCTTCTCCTCTTCCTCCTACTCCGCTTTACTCACTGCACAGCGGGTCGCATAGGTGTGGCGCGGGATAGGGTGGGGCGCGAGACCTGGGGTTTTCACTACCTGAGATTCTATGGGCCAGGCTTACACCCTACAGTAGAATGGGTCAACTGCGCATGCGCGATGAGTAGTATAGAAAGGGCACGCGATCTCCCTATCCCTATGGGTGTGGCACGGGATAGGGTGGGGCGAGAGACCTGGTGTTTTCGCTACCTGAGATTCCGTGGGCCAGGCTTGCACCCTACAGTAGAATGGGTCGACTGCGCATGCGCGATGAGTAGTGCGCAATGGTAGTATAGAAAGGGCACGTGAGCTCCCTATCCCTATAAACTAACCCATGGGGGTGAATGAGCCATAGGGGTGAATGAGCGCTCGTACTAGTAATGCACGAAACATTACCTAGATAGGGTTATTTATTGTTAAAACTGGTGACCACTGATCGCCACACTAGTTTCTAATTGGTCGATAATATGTCAATTTCCTGATGGGACCGCCTCGTCTTGAGATATTGAAGATTGGGTTCACTGTGAACTGTTTTACTCAGGCATACAAGTTAAACATTTGATTGATAGACATTCTCATGTCATTAGACTGTACACAGCCAAACATTCAGCAGCCATTTCCAGCTGGTTACCATCGCCAGCCAGTACCGTGCAATCCACAGTTGAATGTAAAACAAGCAGGAACGGTCCCCTCACAGTCCTGAGCATTGTAAAATGAACCAGTAACTGAGTGCTTACTTGCAGGTACTGTTCAGTTACTAGACGATACTGCACGGTTACTGTCTGGTTACTGACGGGTTATTCACTGGCTGGTTTCCTGCAGTTTCCGACCAGTTAACATACAGTAACTATCTGGTAACTGTCCAGTTGCCAACTGAATGGTATTGTCTAGTTACCCACCGGATGGTAACCAGTGGATGCTAACTGTGCGGTTACTGCACAGTAAACCTGCTGGTAACAGGACCTTTCCTGCCAGTATTGTTCAGTTGCGAACCGCATAGTACTGGCTGGTGAATATTTCACTGTGTACACCTCCTACTGCCAGATAAACCCTCGGATTGCACTGGGGTTATAAAACCACAATGCTCAGCAGTCCACATCGTCTGTTATTATTAAATGGAATGGAATTGGCTCAAGATATCAAAAATATGAACAAGATGTTGTACTGTGCATCTTGTTCATTATTCTATAAGATATGCTGGACATGTTCTCCATCTCTCTCATATGCAGATACACTGAATGTACATGCACACCATGTTTTTCTGCACAATGCAGTCAGAGTGTGTTTCACCGACATTTTAAGAGGTGGTTACAAACTCTGACAATGGCAGAATGGTTGATAGATGACAAGGTTCAGTTTGGAGGAGTATTTATAGGGGCTTAGAAAGCTGAAGAAAATTGCAGGACAAAGTTATCCTCTATAAATTTATTATAATGATTCAGGTGAACTAGGTTGATTTTTATTTCTGTAAACTTAAAATATCGATGATTCCCAAATAAATATAGTAAAAGAGGCCAGTAGATTAGCTGAATTCATTTCTATCCCAGGTACTACTAATTGACTCCCAGGAAGGAAAGTCCAGAACTCCATTGGTACTTCTATGGCAATTTTTTTTTTCTTTCTATTTCACATTAACTTCATATTTCCAGGCACAGTTAAGATGAACTTGTTGTTTTGCATGTGCTAATTTGAGTGTCCATTTGCATTTCTACAAGCTTCTCTCAGAGCTCATGGTTTAGTTATATATTAACCCTACACCAGTTTGGGCAAAATGGTTGAATTTGTCTCCAGTTTTAAAACTGCACTGCTTTGAGGATTATAAGGCAAAACAGAGAATCATTAATAACTTGGGAACAAGGTACTAAAGTTAAAACCCAAATCCTTGTGAAAATCTGAAAACTCTTGAAATAGGTTATTTAACAAGTTTATTTATTCAGGTGTTCTGCCTTACAACCCCAAGAACTTTAAATATCTGCACCAAAGTTCTCTGCACTGTTTGAGAAGTACAAACTCTGTACATTTTGTAAAAAATTCTACAGAAATTATTTTTATAAATCTCGTCATATAATATCAAGTGTCAAATGTATTTGTTGATGATAGCTGAAACCGGTTGTTTTACCCCTATGTATGCCACATCAGTTTTATTGAGAATACATACATCATCTACCTCTGTAGTCAATTCATACCATATTCTCTTCTTTTCTCAGCATGGAGGAAAAACCTGAAGCTGCAGAGAAAAAAGGTGAGTGTTGGGAGACCCCCCTGTATTGGCAGTTATGTTCATATCCCAGCCACTAATTAGAAGGTGCAGCTGATGACATTGCTCATGGCACAGTAACTCAATCTACCAGATCTGCTTATCATCAGACACAAGTGCACGCAGACTGAATGAGCGAGATTTAACCAAGCTTGGCTTTAATGAAAAATAGTGGGGAAAATGAGCAAATGTGACAAAAATTAAAAATCATCTGGAAAGAAATATTAAATATTTGGCGCAAAACTATGAACTAATATTATGAAGAAAATTGTATTGGATATCTTTCCATCCGTTTTACATAATCAGCATTTTTGCTCAATTTCCTCATTGTTTTTGATAGGGGACAAGCTTATACAAGCCCGCTCATTCGGTCTGTGCTGTCCTACTCTGTTTGAGTAATGATCATATATCTGGCAAATGAGTTATGCTTTCCCATTGCACATGGCCTTACCATCCATTGACAAATTTTGGCAACATGTTGCCATGGGTTAACATAAAATCAAGGTTCATCACATACATTTTCCTGCATCTATCTCAATTTGTGGATATTTTTAACCCCATCCTCCGGAGGAGGAGGGGGTTATTGGAATCGTCCTTGGCCATGGGGGCAGCCATTGAGCTGTAGAAAACTTTGTACATCAAGAGCAGAAAAACTAGGAAGACTTAGGCACTGAAACTTGCCTAGTTGGTCACAAATGTAATGTTGTGAGTCTGTATAGTTTTTGGGCGATGGCAGATGAGAATTAATAAGTTTTTTTTGCGAAGAAATGCTCGAAATTGGTAGGGTAATTTTTACACGGAATGTGGATGATGTTGTCCATGTACGTTAAGAGATTGACGAAATCACCCGGATGTTCGTGTTGTATAGATATACCCCGGGTATTTTTGAAGCGATCAGTCTCTGCACAGAGGTGACGCTAGTAATCAAAGTGTTAGCTATACTCGGATCTCTTGAGCAGGAGAATGCCTGGTTTTGCGACAACCGTAAAGTGTGATGTTCTTCCAGCATGGCGATCTCAAAACGGACTCGAATAAACAGGCGAATAAAGCACACTTCCAGACCAGGGAATTGAAAACTTACCGACGTTTACGCTTTAGTTGACCTGATAACTATTACTAGGGCAATTTTAAACATATTCCCCGTCAACTTCGGAAGAAAGATACGGAGTTGTTGGCTTGAAATGGCACGAGCCGAAGTGCGTCGGCGGACACAGGCAAGTGAACTGATATTTTTCCTTGAACGAAGTCGGCAACTGACAGTCAAAATCTATATCATTTCTCTGCTAGAAAATCTCAGTTTGCCGATTTTGTTTTATTTTGAATACATTGAAATAATGCGTTGAAATAAACCCCGAAGATACAAGCAAACTTATTTATCAAATTGTGAAGTCAAATTTTTTGTTCTTCGACAAATCGCGTGTTCAAAGGTCTCTTCTCGTTTCTTGTCTCAAACAGCTCAAATCAGAGGGATTAAACGATGTGCTAAAAACAAACAAAAAATAAATAAATAAAATAAGTTGTTTTTTTTTAAATATTTTTTCCCATTGGTACCGGTAATCAATGTTCAGTTATGTTGATTCCTCAATCAGTAAGTCTGATATTTGATTCAAAATCCTACCTATTTTGCCAGAATTCGTGGAATTTGAATATTTTCGCTGATTGGGCACGTTTCTCTGCCTAAAGAAATTTTACTGTGCCGAATAGAGGGATAATCATGAATACACTTGAACAACATTGCACATGTGACAGTGGCATTGGACATCACAATAAAATTTATTTCCCAAACAAAATAATTTTTTGGCCCTACCTACTCAAATTTTTTCTAGCCTGTTTCCGGAAACAGACATATTTTGATTTTTGTTACAGTTATCACTTGGTGATCAATAAATTTATCGAAAATATTCAGAGAAATGCTGGTTAAATGCCATGCGGTTGCGCAGGAAATGTAGCTTGATTATCAATTTTTCTGTACTGTCATGACAATCGCTCTGACACCCCCTATGTTCCTTCATTCCGTCCTTGATCCATTCGCAACATATTTTGCAAGCAAATTACTGGAGCCATGAATATTTCAAATTCGTGCTTTTCCCCCATAAACAAATTATACCTCAGAAAATGACTAGCTCACCTTGCCAGCTTAAAAAAAGTCGTCAAAATACGAACAGCTACGGTAATCAGTTCAGTTTAAATTGCATTTTCCCCCAATATTCCTTAGCTTTCTGTGGTGTGCGAGTCGAATGAGTACATTTATCGACCCTATACCAAAGTGGACTGATCAAAACATGTTGGTTTCTGAGGATATTTTCAATTTCCTGACCATGTGGTTCTGCGGACAATGCCTCTCCATTACTTTCTCCCGTCTGAAAAGACATTGAGAAACAGATTTTTTTTTTTAAGATAATGCTTCACATCTGATTTTACAAGTGTCACCAATCTGTATTCTACTATGTTCTATATATTTGACGGGAAATTCTATGCAAATCTATTATCCTAAGCGCCGTGTCATTCCTCTCCAAATTCGCGGGTTATGATCACTTAATGGAACAGCCTAGTAGAGCTGTTACTTTTGTGATGACAAACCCAAGACCACTTCGACCAAGATGGCAGGAACGACCAGGAGAGTGACTCGAACAAACTCTGGGTAAATGGGTATCAACTATTGATACAGTACCTATAAATCAAGCAATCAGCATTGTTGCAGACACTTCAAGAGTGACTGAAATACAAACCAGACCATTTAGTCTGCCACTCCGAGAGCATGTCCAATGATGACAGGGTATTATTTTGGCATATAAGTATGAGGAACAAAGCCCAGATCTATTACATACCAATTACAAAATAGGATGGGGTTTTCGAAGTCCACGAGTTCTAGTATTATGAATGAAATACTCCTCAGGATGACATGGGAATACATGATTACAGTATTTTCGAGGAAATAACCGAGAGATGAATATCCTTAATTATTTCTTTGAGAAAAACTTTATCAACGCAAATCAAATTTTCTTTCTTTATATTGTCCGATTTCTAGATGTGCAGCCTGCCCCTAAACCTGACACAGCCGTGACAGAGAATGAAGAAGAGGAAAAGAAACCCACAGAAGATACAAAGATGGAACATTGAATCTAATAGTTTTACTGGTCTCCTTGTTCGCTGTATATTTTGTCAAGATATGACCATGGTCTAAGGGCAGATAACTCTTGGACCTTTCCATGACATCACCATGGTATAAGGGCAGATTGACAAGTGAAAGGCTGTTGAAATACAGATTTTAACGTAAATACAAATGCATGAAACTCTGTGGTTCAGAGTCGGAAGGACCAGAGAGGTAATTTATGAAATATTATATTGTGTAACAGTTTTGAATGAACTAAGGCATTCCATGCATCAGCTAGCAGGATCTAGACCCTTTTTTCACTGAAACCGTTTTGATGCAAAGTTTTGTAGCATTATTTGCGCTAATATTGAAATTATTTAGGAAGGGCCATGGTCACTTCTACACAGGTGGAAAAAAAGTCATGAGCTTGTGATCATTCAACCATTGTTTGCAGTCGATTTGACAGACCAGCTGTGTTTTAGTCGATACTTGGAGAATGGGGCATGGTTCTCAACAACAAAAGTCTTTGAATTGAGATAATTGTTTGTTTGATGTGTAAAAAATAATGAATGATTTTGTCAGGAGATAACTTGTAAAATTTGTGAAGGTACAGTAATTGCTGATAATACCATTGGTCTATCGATCTATTGGTCAGTGGCACACAGCTGAATATTATGGGATGACTGAAGGATGTCAAATTGAATGATCAGCGGTGATAAGGTTAGAAGTGTTTTAGCAGCTGTACAATGAAAGAAATGAACTACATGTAAATGTTTTCAAAATATAATTATATTAATTTCGGCTGGGACGGGCCGAAAGGTTTTGAATACTTGAAATAAAAGTAAGTTATATGCTTCAAAATTAGTTAATTTATGAAACACAACATAGATTGTAATATTGCATGGGGTACACTTTTCTAGAAAAAGTTGTGTATAGCTGTAAAATGAAAGATTTTTATTTAGTTAGCTTGTACAGCGGTACCACTGATGTCTTGAATTTTGTATTTGTGCTAAATAGTTGCCATGAAAATATACATCAACTTACACAACCCTGTATAGAAAACATTTGCCATCAACTTGAACATGTCCGCGTTTAGGTCATTTTTGTCATCGGTCATCTGCAATAAATTTTCGTTTCACAAATTTTGAATTCTGTTTTTTATAGTTAAAATTTTGAGATGTTTATTTTTCGAGAATAATTGTGATTGAAGCTGCGAGCATTGGCTACACAGTGCCTAGTGTCCAGGTCTATGCCAGAATTAGGCCGCCAAACCGTTCAGCTAATCAACGGTATTTTGCTTTCAGTGCAACAGACCATGGCCTTTAATATATATTGCGGGAGCCTAGAAATTTGTACTTATTAGGGTTGAAGAGTATAAGCACTTGCAAAATAGATAAAAAGTTTTTCACAAAATTCAAGAAGGCGGCCAAACTGCATGACCGAGGATATTTTTTTGACATTCATGATCACCATATCATATTACATATATTTCATAACTTTTCCCATCCAAATCCCCATTACTTCAAAATCTGACAATTTTCATTGATCGATGGCAGTCCTCTTGTTCCACGCAGGACCTTTCTAAAATAGAAGTTTAGAGACATTGATCATATGTACCAAGTTTTGCATCAATTGATTCAGCGGTTTCAGAGATGATTTAGGGTGAAATCCAATATGGCCACCAAACTGTTCAGCCAATCAACAGTATTTGCTTTCAGTGCAACAGATCATGGCCGTACCGATATATCGCAGGAGCCTAGAAATCTGTACCTATTAGAGGGTTTTTCACAAAATGCAAGATGGTGGCCAAGCCACGTGACCTAGGAGCAAATGCATTGCATATTCATGATCGCCATATCATACAGTATATATTTCATAACTTTTTCCGTCCGCTTCGAAGACTTCAAAATCCGACAAATTTGATTGGGCGATGGCAGCCATCTTGTTTCACATAGAAGGTTTCTAAATTGACTAATGAGAGACCTCGGCCCATCGTTCCTTTGTGCTAAGTTTCGCATCAATCGGTTCAGTGGTTTCACAGGAGATGATCTTAGAATATTTGGGATTAAATCCAATATGGCTGCCAAACCGTTCAGCCAATCAAGTTTTTACTTTCAGTGCAACAGACCTTAGCCTTCCCGATATATCGCAGTAGCCCAGAATTCTGTACCTATCCGGGTTCAAGAGAATAAGCCCTTGCAAAATTTGTAAAGCTTTGCACAAAATTCAAGATGGTGGCCAAATCATGTGATAGGAACAAAATGTTTGCATATTCGTGATCACCATATCGTATAACATATATTTAGTAACTTTTCTCGTCCAGATCTGTTACTTGAAAATCCGACCATTTTGATTGGGTAATGGTGGCCATCTTGTTCCATGGAGAAACTTATTGAAGATAACTCGATGCAGTGATCATTTGTACCAAGTTTCGCATCGATCGGTTTCAGAGGAGATCTTCGAGGGCTTCAAGCAAAATCCAAGAAGGCCGCCAAGATATCTGAATAATCAGAATAAACTTGGTAACTGCACTAGATCACGTTCCCCAGAACATATCCGGAAAGTTTGGCCTTAATCCCTCGCATAGTTTCCGAGATATCTCTGACACAAAATCCTGTGGAATAATCCGATCGATTTCAATAGGGGACCATAATAAATTCAGGTTTCCGCACAAGAATATCAATTTTTTCCTCTCTTATATATCGGCATTTATTACCCCACAAGCAAATTTGTATTGAGTATCGAGATTGTGATTGGTTAAAAGGTCGGGTCGTATAAACCCATATACCCCGAGTGATGTCTTGCTACATGTACTCGGGTATATAAAAAACAATTCGCGTGCGATTGGCAATGATGCTCTCGCTTCGAAAGTTCAGCTGACCATATCTCAATATTTGTGGAAGAACTTTTGCTTTTGCTATTTAATGGAATAAAGTCATACTGCATTACTTTCACTGAAGTTTTCGAAACATAACTCCCCAAAAGGTGTCATTTGTTCCAAAAATAAAAGTCGATTTCGGAACGAAATGTGTTGTGGCGCGCCTTACAGTGCAGTAGCAAAATGCGGACAGTTTTGTAACCGAAATGGCCCATTGGATTTGTCCGTTATACCATTGGTTATAAATGATAGACCCTTTTCAGTATTTTTAATAAAAGATAAAAAGGCTTGAGGGGTAATAAATTCGTTATTCAGGTTTTCCCCCGGGTGTATGGAAAGTTACGACCCTCACTGAAACTCCTACACGACGCCTCGGGGTGTATGACTTTCAGTCCTGGTCGTAACTTTCCATACACCCGGGGGAAAACCTCAATAACTAATAGTACGTCTGGTCATATGGTCGTCAATTGTTTCCTGTGTGGTCCATATCTCGGTCGTGAGTACTATTTGGAAGACAACTTCCGAAACTTACAAGGAACTACGCTGATAAACAGCTTGTGTCACTGACGTCCCTTCTCTCCTTGTTGGAACAAGGAGAGTAGGGACGTCAGTGATACAAGCTGAATGGTATGAGCGTAACAAGGAACATGCTTACACTACCTTGCTGGAGTTATGACCCTTTATCCAGTCGAATTTCTTGTCCGGATGATATCTCGGTTACTATTTGATGGACAACTTCGAAACTGACATGTAAGATGCTCAGTACCTTGCACACACACTATCCCTTTTTTTACACCCTCTGATGATTTTTTACAGAGTTATGGCCCTTTGTCTCGTCAGTCAATACTTTCTTGTCCGGACTATATCTTGGTAATACTATTTGATGGACAACTTCGAAACGGACTTGGAAGATTCTTAGTACCTTACTAATCTGCACTGTCAGGTTTTTTACGCACATCATGATTACAGGACGCATAACAAACCAATCCATCGTCCTCCAGATATGAGCAAAATGCTCAAAATTTTTGAAGATGATTGACAAGAGGCATTATCTGACAGACAAGTGACATTTGCGTACACTTCGCCATCCATTCCATAAGTTGGCTTGCGAATCGTGTGTCGCCATTATTGCAGAGCGATATCCGATACTTTATCGTATACTGTTCGGTCTTCATCCGGCGGAGAACAGACTCGATAAACTTAATAAATTACAGGCTTCATACTATTTCTGAATCATATATTGTCTGAGGTTACAAAAGATACAGATATGAATAACTTTCATATCATCAAAGAGGTGTTGTAGATCTGTTATTTTAAACAAGTAGGACAGCACCTGACTCGAAAATGGTGGGTTACGTTGGGGTTACGGCGGTAGAGTTTAACTGTTTGGCTGACGACTTCACAGGGTGTTGATTTGGGGGAATTCCCTCATATAGTTGCCGAAAGTAGGCTGACAATGCATACACATGATCCCAGGGTAGTCTTACTGGGTATAGATGACCCAGATGGTTACAGGTTGAGACAAGTGGCAGAAGAGGAAATGGAAGAATAAAGATGAACATCAAGCCAACTGAGGTCAGATTAACTTTGGGTGCAGTGACCCCTTAACCCCAAGACTTTTTGTCCCCCGCCACGTAAGTGGAATGGGGACTTGAAAATGCTATCCATCCTTTCATCTGTCTTTCCGTCCATCCCAACCATGTTGTGAACGTGATATCTCAAGAATATATCAGTCGATCGACTTGGGGGTGGCTTCACATCTGGGAGAAGATGACTGGGATTGTTTTTCACCAAACTTGTCATCCAAGATGGTCACCATCAGCCATTTTGGATTTCACACACCCATATATCACCTGTGCATGTGTGAACGCGATATCTCGAGAACAAATCAACCGATCAACTTTAAACTTCACTTCAGGGAGATGATGGCTGGGATTATTTTTTTTTTACGAAACTGCATCATCCAAGATGGCCACCATCAGCCATTCACACACCCATGTAGCTATGTTGTGAACGCGAGAACCAATCAACTTCAAATTTGGGGGGTGGATTCACATCGTTGAGATTATGGCTGGAGGTTTTTTTTCCACCAAACTGTCTTACAAGGTGGCCACCATCAGCCATCTTGCACCCATATAGCACCTATCCTATGCTTGTTGTGATCTCGAGAACTAATCAACTGATCAACTTCAAACTTTGGGGGGGGGGGTGGCTTCACATCATTGGGGTTGTTTTTCACCAAACTGCGCAATCCAAGATGGCCACCGTCATCCATCTTGGGCGTCACACACACATATCCATGTGAACACGATAGCTCGAGAACGATTGAGCCGATCAACTTCAAACTTGGCAGATGGGGATTGTTTTTCACCAAACTATCTGATCCAAGATGGCTGCCTGCATCCGTCCCAACCATGTTGTGAATGCCAGGGACTGCAGAGACCGGGTGGGGGGGGGGGGGGGCTTGATCCCCCCACTTTTCGAGGCAGCAATGTCACCAGTCCATAATTATGCCCCCCATCTAACTAGAGGGGGGGCATATAGCGATCGCTTTGTCCGTCCGTCTGTCCGTCCGAATTTCTTGTCCGGCCAATATCTCGGTTAATATTTGATGGACAGGATTGAAACTTGCATGGAATGTGGCCAGTGGCTCATAGTTGTGCAGCGTAGAGTTTTTTCCGAGTTCCGGTATGATTTTCAAGAGTTATGGCCCTTTTTCTGAAATCTCTGTGAATGGGACTTGTCCGGGCTGGATCTTGGTTAATATTGTATGGACAAGTATGAAATTTGCATGATATGTGGTCATTGACCCACAGTTGTGCAGCGTAAAGTTTCTCCACGTTTCGCTTATATTTTCAAGAGTTATGGCCCTTTGTTCCTGATTTCTCCGTGAATTGGGACTTGTCCGGGCTGGATCTCGGTTAATATTGTATGGACAATTATGAAAGTTGCAGGATGTGTGGTCAGTGCCCTGTAGTTGTGCAGCGTGAAGTTTCTCCGAGTTTCGCATATATTTTCAAGAGTTATGGCCCTTTTTTCTTCAAATCTTTGTGAATTGGAACTTGTCCGGGCTGGATCTCGGTTAATATTGTATGGACAATTATGAAATTTGCAGGATATGTGGTCAGTGCCCTGTAGTTGTGCAGCGTGAAGTTCTCTGTTTTCGGTTATATTTTCAAGAGTTATGGCCCTTTGTTTAAACCTAAGTGAATGGGATATATTTATTTGTCCAAGCTGGATCTCGGTCCATAACCGATTTGAACCAGGAAAATGGCTATATTATATGTTATTCTACATTCCAAAGCAAACAACATAGGTCCTGAAGTATGAAATTGCCCCAAAAACAGTGAATTGGGTGCAAAATTCAAAGTTCACTGATCGCTTCATAATTTCACCACAATATACTCCCAAGGAATGTAGGTCTCATGACCAGGTCACATTTTCGGATTTGGCGAAAGCCCTGGCGACCAGCTTGCATCGAAGCATTGTATTATCACTTGTTGCTTGATACTTGGAATATGTATTATGTGAGGCATGGCAAAAAAGTGACTGAAACAGATTTATAATTATCCAAATTAGGCCTCCACCAACCATTAAAGAACAGAACAATGGCGGGGCAGTGTCGGATTAAAGTGGAAGGGGGGGCATACAATTGAGCAATCTCTGATTGCTTCCTTCCTGTGTTTAACATAGAGAGTTAAAAAATTGTTCAGCAGTTTTATATTTAATTGTGCTGAATGTAGTCTAGCAGGGACTGAATTGAACTGAGGGGAGGGGTGTGGAAAAGGTTACCGCCAATTTGATTTGACTGGGCTAGTGCAGAAGATAGGGGAGACATGGGATGGGGTGGAGTGGTTCACTTCTTCCCTGTATGTGCCCTTTCTGTCAAACCCGTAGCTTCAGCTGTGGAAAGCTCGATGTGAGATCTAAATGATGTCAAGTGTCCCTCCACAGCTTCTCGACTTCACCTACATCTCTTGAACCAAGCCCTGCCCGACACCCCAACCCTCATATACTTCATATATTCTGAGAGCTTGCATCATGCTACACTTGTTCAATCCATGCGCTAACCTGGGGAGGATGTTCCCACCCCAGGGGAACCAAATCAAGTTGTTGCTTCTATGCATTTTGCTGAGAAGCAACAGGAACTTGATAATGTGATGTCTAGCACTGTAATATCACTTGTCTTTATTGCACCATGTAAGCG
The DNA here is from genome assembly GCA_036873755.1 of Hanleya hanleyi. NCBI lineage: Eukaryota > Metazoa > Mollusca > Polyplacophora > Lepidopleurida > Hanleyidae > Hanleya > Hanleya hanleyi. Next base: position 19,776 of record JAVTVY010056388.1, read on the forward strand.
TCCTGTCTGTGTCTTGTGCGCTGTCCTCAGTGTTTTATAGGGTGGATGTAGGGTGTCTGGTTCCATGCTGCTTCAAAGATTTCTTCTTTGAAGTAGCAGGAACGCAACTTGGCTGGGTGGTGCTTAGGGCTATTCCAGAAAAAAAGGCATGGGGGGGGCGGATGGGAAGCCTTTTTTTTTTCTATGGGTGGTCGTGTTAAAATGAAATCCAATTCTGTGGGTGGTAGGATTAATAAAGAAATGGATTCTATGGGTGGTGGGTAAATAAAACCAATGGTGTCAATGTCTGGTCGTTGTTTTCATTCATTTATTTATTAAAACACTACCCGAAGTGTTGTCTGTTCTTTTGTATATGTAATTTCTCGCTGGCAACCCTCGTATCTTCCTGGAAGTTCCTGATCGTCTCATTCAGTCACCTCCGTGAAAAGCGCCCTCTTTGGAAGAATGTGGTCTTGTCAGAGTTGTCTCCCCTTTTCATTTTTTTTTGTAAAGTTACTAGCAATAAGTTGATTTACGAATTAAATTTGTTCCCAGAACCTTAATAATTGTATTAGCACAAAATAATGTGAAAGCTGGTCGTATATTCGCATGTGGCGATATATACAAATCTGCTCGTTGAGTACCGAGGCGAAGTTTTGCTTCCATATTCTTCCGACCTTGCTGACGGTCTGTTCGACTGGCATGACTGTTGAGCATTAAATTCAATATGAAATCCGTCAAAATTTTTAATTCAATCAATTTGGCGGCATAATTTTCAAAGCAGTGGTTTCAACGATATGGATCAACTAAAAAATCTGAACGACGAAGGACATAATTTACGCTTCAAAAAAGCAGTTGACACGGTCGGCACGGTCACAGTGAATAACTCCGAACCTGTTGATCTGGCGACATCAGCAGCAAATGATGATAATGATGAACCAAAACGCAAAAAAACCCAGCGTTCGCATGCCTTTTCTTGCATTAAATTTAATGACTTTTCAAGGTCCTACAGTGATTATTCAAGTACCCAATTCAAGCCAATTTTAGGAAAACGGACGTGTTCGAATTATCTTTTTTTGACGCGAGAAGCTAAATGGCGGACTTCTTCATCTTTGATCGTTTTTAGTGAATTATCCATTGCCTCTTGCATTTCCTATCATTATTTTCTCTCTTTGGAGAGCAATGCATTCTTCCTGCTCTTTAACCATGAAATTAGGTTCGAGTAATTGACCGCAATGATCGGCTGACAATGAAGAGATTAGCTTCATCGGACGCCCGGCCAATTTAAAATCACAAATTCGCGTACATTAGTACATGTACGTGACAAGAGCATATTCTGTCACTTAGACATTCTGATATTTTCTTTATTTTCTCTGCAGTACATGCTTGAAACCTTGCAGAATTTTTGTCACGGCCGACAAGACTATGTCCAACTATCCCGGTTTCACCAATGATGTCAAAGGGGAAAATATATAAACGATCTAATGAAGAAACACAGATTACGTCATTTTCAGATTGAGAATCAAACCTAATAATTTCTTGATTGCTCTTCATAGGGAAATATTGTGGAAGGGCTTTTCAAACTGTTTATGTCAATAAAACGAACAGCAAATTAATCAAGCGCCTGACACTATTTAAAGTCCCATATCAGGGCCAACTCATGCGAGACCCATATCAGGGCCAACTGATCTGAGACAATACAATCTTCCCAGCTGGAACGAGCTCATCCCGCCCGGTAATATCGGCTAAACGAAAGACATGAATTGCTTGACCTTTCTAACAATTCACTGTATCCATTCGTTCCTTGATTAACAGATGTATTAAAATACTTTAACAGAATTGGGTGGGGTCAGTAGAATGAAAGTTTCAACATGCCACGTGTTGGTTGAACATTTTCCCGCCATACGGAGTTGCAATAACATCACGTGATCAAGCCTTGGATAGCATGGCACGTGGGCCAAACTTGCGCTTGTTCACGGTTCCCGCTTCAAAATATATTCAGCTAACACAACGTCAATGTATTATGCCTTCGTAAAAGTGAGATCAGGACTGTCATGAAAATAAATAAAAAATGTTTCAAACCTGAAAAAGAATTCCCTTTTACCTCTCTCCGATCGTTATTCTGGCTTGAAATATGGCTCGACTGCAGCTGTTCTGTCATTTATTGGCTATACACTCACCTGTTTACCCAGTTTTATTCAAGTATATTTTGGCCTAACATGATCCGCATCAATCCACAATTTACGTTTTAATTAATCTGAAAATTGGATCGATCTGTTTCAGATGTATCTATGCTTCATTTGAAAATATAGTAGAATAAATGTAGGTTTATTCCATTTATTAAACGGCTATCTTACGTAAACGTCTCTTCCGACATTCAACTTTTGTGTTAATAATCAGATCCCAAGTACCGTAATTTCTTCACTAATACTGTAAAAAAACTCACCTCAATTACGTTATTTTATTGCAAAAGAAATTTGGTTTATTAAAAACCGTATGTATTTCTATTCCGATTTTCCACTTCAGTTGCTGCCTTGTTCACGTCAGCTCTTTTTATCCAGTCTTTAAAATCTGGCAAAGTCAGTCATTCATGCATCGTTAAATTTGCACTTTCCAGACGTTTTCAATTTTTGATATCAGAACAGATTACCCTAATAATTCATCTTCCAAATTTAATTCGAAAACGGCCGATTTTTCCCCTGTCGTGATTTTTTCCTTCCTAATAAAACGAAAACGAGCATTTTCAATATACTCGTGAAACAATAAATTCGAACACTCCCGTTTTCGTCGTGGAGTTCGTGCCGCTGAAAGTAAAGTGAATATGTTACTCAGAATAATTTCTGTACAACTAAATCGTGACTAACGATACGCGTTGACACAGAAATAAAATACAAAAGTTCAGTTTTTGTGGTTGCGAATTCTCCATATATCATAGAACTATGATCAGAAGTTCTCATTAGCAGGAGGTTGGAGGCGAAAATGCCCGTCAACTGACCATTTTGAGGCACCTACGAGATCAATAGAAAAAAAATTAACGGCAATTTGAATGATATTTTCGATGTCTCATTTTCTTTAATAAACAGATGATATGGAAGGACAAAGATATAAATGTTTCCCTCTGCTTGTCCCTGTCAGGGCTTCGGCGTAATAGTTAGTTTGTGCACAACTCCTATGTCGAGGGAGCCATTATTTCATTTCTTAGGATGTGCATGATGTGTCTCATACATTTTGACTGCAGAAAGGGAGAAGTTGAGTATTTCATTTGTGCTACGGGGAGATGTCAACAGACATGGATGCTGGTGTTTTATTCACTCACCAATCCAGAACTACGTTTCCATGTAATAAAATGACAAACGTCAGTGTTTCCAACAACATGATAATCCAGTTTATAATCAACGAGGAATCAACTTTATGGAGCGGACGAACATAAAATATGCACCCTCGCTGGGTCAGTCACATTGACATCTCACGAGTGACGTTGTAGACAACCCGATCATCATTGCAGGAATTTAGAGGTTTAGTTTTTATGTATTTTCAATCCTTGACAAGCTGGACATTTCACTTTTTACTTCGTGTGTGATGGATAATGAACCAAACGTCGGCATCACGGTACAGATTTAGCCGGGAAATATGGTCGACTGACTGCAGGCACGTGTCGCAATACTGTCGGGCTGCCATCCCTATTGCGGTAATGGAAACTTCCACTGACCCGGTGTTGTAATCCCACAAGGCTTCCTGACGAATCGAATTGGAAGAGTTCACTTTCAAAATAGGGAAGTAAGGCACAAAAGTTTTCAACACGCATATCGCTTTTCAACAAAATCAACGTGAGGGCAGATTTTTCTTTCGTTTCGTAGACCATATTTTCTTTGTATTTCATTCTTGAAACTTGCAACTCTGGCGGACAAATTCACGACCTACGCAATTTAATGATAATAACTACACAGGGACTGCTTGAAGTTGAAGAAAAAGAAAAAAACACGACAGATGGCTGATAAAAACTTTTGGGTTGGTGGCTTTTCGATGGGGAGGGCGGGTTACGCCAACTGACATATTTTAAGGATGGCCCTGAGTCTTTTAAATGAACTATGATAGAGATATCAAACATAATACACGATTTAGGCCAGAGCATATGTACAGAAGCGACGGATGGAAAGGGGAAACACAACAGGAGACAGAAACAACGATCGTCAGTGGAGTTTTTATTCCATTTTGCTGGACTGCCAACCATACTTACCTATTACAGTAAAATTCAAGCACTTTCAAGGACGTACGGGAAAAAATTCTAACTTTCAAGGCCTTGAATTTTCAATATAAAAATTACAAACTTTTATGGACCCGTGCGAACCATGAAAAAATTAAAAATATTGGCCCGGGAAGTGATCTCCATAAACAACAACAACAACGACCATGGTAGGAGGCCAACCGTTTTTTTTGTTTTTTTTTTCTATGGGTGGTGGGATGCATAGATAATTGAATTCTGTGGGTCCTTGTTGTGGCAGTAAATTCATTTCTATGGGTGGTGGGTAGTAAAAAACTCGCCCATCCGCCCCCCCCATACCTTTTTTTCTGGAATAGCCCTTAGTTGGTTCGTTGCGATATAGCTGAAATATTGTTGAAAGTGACGTTAAATTCTATTCATTCACTGACTCACTCACTTGGGCGATTATCCACAGTTTGTCAGCCTTGCCCCAGGTTTCCTGAACTGAGCCCCGCCCCTCAAACCCGGATATGTTCTGGAAGCTTAGCCCAGGCTACACCTATTCAACCCATCCACTACCCTCGGGAACACGTCCCCACCCCCAGGGCACCAAGCCCCAACCTCTATCTCCTAAACTAAGCATCGCCTGACCCCATACACCCATATTCCAGAAGCTTACACTGCCCTCAGGAGTATGTCCCCACCGTGACCCCAAGGCCCAACCTCTATCTCCAAAACACCCTTGCCTGACCATCGTATATTGCGTTCGAGCTTGTATCCAATATATCTTGGCAGAAAGTTTAGTTGGCAATGGTGGTATAATTCTGCCACCCCACACGAATTACACGAGAAATCTTTGAAGCAGCATGGAACCAGACACCCTCCATCCACTCTATAAAACACTGAGGACAAGACACAGACAGGACGCTTACATGGTGCAATAAAGACAAATGATATTACAGTGCTAGACATCACATTATCAAGTTCCTGTTGCTTCTCAGCAAAATGCATTGAAGCAACAGGAACCCGTGCCCACTTGCAACCCCAAAAGGACTTAATTTATCAGGCAGAGCCCGATGTTACATTTCTGGGTTGTGATTATCTGGGTTGTCGCTTTTCCTATCGGCTAGTTGAGATCAGTAACTTGTTCTTCTCAATAAACGAATGTGTTGAAAGTGTCCCATTTCTCACAGCCCAGTGCCCCATCTTGACACAAAGTTTTTATGTCACAGATCAGAACTGGCAAAGTTTAGTTAAATGGTTAATCCAGTGTTTTTTGCTACCTTAATTAGTTCATATCGCAGTCACAGATGAGTTATAATGATTCAGACTTCCAAGTGTGTGGTGACAAGGGTACCAAACTGGAAATATTGTAGGAGGGAGAAATGGGACACTATAAAGGCCAAAAGTAAAACTAGTTCTATCTGGGAAAATACAACAGTACACATACAAGTGAATTGGGACTGTAACATTTTAATTGTAACCATCGTTGAGGATAAATACAACTGTAACAGCACTGAAAGCAGTGGTCAGTCCAACAAGATGATGACATGGTTGTGAAATATACAATGACTGATGATGGAATGATGAATGGTCTAACTTTGACTGTCCTATACAAGTGTATGATGTAACAAGAAGCATGAAGTGGGAGGAAGTCTTGCATAATGAAACTTTCAACTAGAATTACATGTATGTGCTTTTTGCCCAACGGTTAACATGGTTAAAAGCATCTGACAAAGTTCATCGAGGGATCTCAGATCATGGAATTGTTTGAAGATTGGCGTATCAGTAATAGTGTTAGAAATACGCTTGGCCCCGGAGTTTCTTCTATGGCAATTTGATTGGATGCGAGCATGGAAGTGCCACCTACATTTAGCATGCAGCGACTAGTGACTAACACAGCGAAATAGAAGGCGTGCATTACTCCTCTCTGAATAGATGCATTTCATGGCTGACAAGTACTACAGTAATATAGAATACCATTCACAGTAAGTTTAAACAGTGTTGATATACTGCTAGTACAAAATAACATTTTTGTCTGCCATGTTCATGTCAAACTGTTTATCTCTCTTCCATGAAATACCATCCCTCCCCCCAAATTATGCATGGAACTCTATGTATAAACTGGAAACGTCCAAATATCAGTAAAAGTTTGAAGATGTTAAAAATATAGAAGCTTCTGGAGAAAAGAGTAAATATACAAGATTCTTGTAAAAGGAAAAGAGAAGTACATTTGAAAGTACATAACATATATGTAGACATAAATAATTTCAAATAGAGAAACAGTTACAGCACTTGGCACGCATTAAAGTACACAAAAATAATACAGATTGGGCAATATGAAGCAAGCATTTAACTTTGGAATGTGTTGCACCTTTCGCAAAAGGTATAACTAAACTCCAAAAATTATATTCCTGGCATTATAGACATACTGTCATAGTGGTATCTACAGGTGAAAATGGGTGATATTTCCCCAATAAATTCAAGAATTATGCGACCATGGACATATTTATCCACATTGGATGGTATTAAAAAAACCAAATTGTCGCCTGTCTAATTTGCATAATAATAGACACATGTTTGACTTTCTATTAAAAATTAGACAATGCACACTTTCACTGGAAAATCACTTCTGACATGTAACATTATATATTAGCTAAGTCGCCTGAAAATTTTGGAGTTTTTTGATGACTAAATCAAGTCTTTAAGCAAGAAAGACGTTTTTTACCTCCATTTTAGAGAGATAGTTCTCTTTATCCTGTCTACGGTAATTCCCCTAATAATTCGATAACCGGAAGTGCAGCAAAAATGGCATATATCTGGCAATTTTCTTCATGGCACCTGCTACAAAGTGTCATATTTTGTCATTATATGGCTTTTCTTCAATTTAAAAGAAGTATGAGAATGTCAGTTTTTCTCTGTGTTTGAATAACAGTATTGAAATTGAACTTCCTGTGATTGAATTATTAGGGGAATTACCGTAAGCTGCATCACTGTACCCCTTTTCATGGGTCTTCACCAGAGACAAGTTTTCGTTTCGGCCTTGGGGATTGCTTATTAGGTTTCTTCAAAACATTTTCCATTGTATGTTGTTCAGATGTCATCAGTTTGAATGTTACAAGTTCTGGTAACTGACAAATTTGTCTAATTATGAACACAAGACTGTCAAGGTGGCTAGAAAAGTTGTTCAATCAAAACTGTAATAACTGCTTGCAAGAGTATTTACCAGAGAGCAAATTGAATATTTGAAAATCACAAACTTGGCTCTGAAGTGCAGGTTGAAAAGGGGTGCTTGAGATGACATGATGATGAATAAGCTTATACATGTAGTACATGTAGATGACATAGCACTCAATCAAGCAGTTTGATTAAGTTAATCTCTTATTTAGCTAATTAATGTCACAAAACAAAGTTACATGTATACATAATGGAGTAATTTTTCCCTGGGAATTGAAAATCCGAATGGGCATTCTCTATACATTATGGTCAGTTTCTGCCCAATAATAGGAGAACAATACTGGTATATATCAAACATGGGGCAAGAGTTGAATTTCTGTACCATGACAGGAACAATGGAAACTTACATATGTACATGTAGCTTGAATTATGCACACTAAAAATGCAATGACAGTTACACTTACAGTAAGCGATCTTTCGATTTACGATCAACCCCAAATTTTCGAGGAGATTTACGATTACTCCCGAAACCAGAGCAGTACATCAAACTGAAATACGATGTTCGCATGCATTCAGGATAGCAAGAATGTATGCCAAAGTCATCATAACCACCAAAGCCAGATCACTTAGAGTAATAATAAAAATGTGGTTGTGAAGCCCACATAATACAACATCATAATGGCGCCATTGATGTTAGACTATTAAAAGACAGAATTCCAACTAACAAACAAACTGTAAAATGGAGTTGATCAGGATTAAAGTCACAACTGTAAAATGGAGTAAGTCGTTCAGGATTAACGTCAAAATTGTAAAATTGAATGTAAACATCGTGAAAGCCGAAGTTGGAATGTACAACTGGTCACATGGTTTGATCATTGTTTAATACAGAATATTAATAGCGACCCAAATGAGTAAAATTAACATCCTGCCAAAAGATGGACCTAGCAAGCTCGACATACTGATACCAAGGGTTCTGGCTTACTTTAGATACTGTATCATGTCACAGCTGTCACGGTGTTCTTCAATAAAGGACTATATTGTTCTTCAACACCAGACAGAGACTGTATTGCTCTTTCAACACCAGACAGACGCTGTATTGTTCTTCAATACCAGAATATATTGTTCTTCAAAAGGAGACTATATTGTTATTCTATACCAGACTGTATTGTTCTTCAATACCTGACAAACTATTGTTCTTCAATACCAGACTATATTGTTCAATGCCAGACTATTGTTCTTCAATACCAGACTATATTGTTCAATGCCAGACTATTGTTCTTCAATACCAGACTATATTGTTCTTCAATACCAGAGCGTATT
>JAVTVY010056389.1:0-31703 GCA_036873755.1 Hanleya hanleyi
GAATCCGAGGCAACGTCGAAGGAAGTTCGATCAATAAAATCGGAGAAAGAATTTCTCTGGAAACGAGAGGGAAACAAAATACAATATAACTTTAACGCTGAAGGTTTTGAGAACCTCGGAAAAGTGTCTTGGGCTCTGCAATACGGAAAAATTGATTACGCGAATGAGCTTATACAGGACGAACAGCAGAGACTGAAACAGAGAAACAAACTCATTAAAATAGCAGATTCGTCAGACGGAGGCTGGGAAACGGTGAAGCAATATGTGGCCCATGAGCTCGCTTCTGATTCTGAGGACGATAAGAAAATTTCGAGAGCGGACGCTAAGGCGGTCAGTAAAATCAAGTCGAAGCGTTCAAGAGGCGGTCGCTTCAACCCAGCAGGCAGGCGCCGACGGCGACAGTCACGAGGACTAGTGGTGGCAGCCAAAGCTTTGGTCGCCTTCCTTACAACAGCCACGCTAATAACGGTGACCAGCCCTTTCGGATTGGCCAGCCCTTTCGGAGCGTCCGGTCCGGAGCATGTTTTCATTGCGGAGACTTCACGCACTGGAGGAGATCCTGCCCGTTCCTCAACGTCAACCCTCAAATTCCCAGAGGCGGACAGTCAACACCAAGTACCAGCGCTTGAGAGAGAGAGAGAGACAGATCCCAAAGACTCGCATATATCAGTTAAGTTAAGTGATCTAGTGCAGTCTGAGCGTTATGCTAATATTGAATCTTCATATGAAGATAAAGAGAAAGTTTCTCCTGTGAAAATTGGCTTAACTGATGACTTTTATGAATATGAGGAAGGGATGGCAGAGATTATTGTAAAAGGCAGATTGAAACAGAATGTGCAGTTTTGGAAAGATATTGGGGCTATTGATTTATGTTGTAGACATTATACGAAACGGGTACAAAATTCCATTTTATTCTACTCCGTGTAACATGGAGATACAAAATAACTTGTCTACAGTGAAACACAAGGCTTTTGTTAGCGAAGCAATAGGTGATTTGCTAAGAAAACAACTAATTGTGGAATGTGATTTCAAGCCCTATGCCGTGAACCCACTGTCTGTGGCTGTTCAGTCTTCCGGCAAAAAGCGTTTAATTCTGGATCTGAGTATCGTAAACAAACATGTTGTTAAACAGTCAGTGAAATATGAAGACTGGCGAACGGCGCTCATGTACATAGAACAAAATGATTGGCTAGTAAAATTTGACATTCATTCAGCATATCACCACATTGATATTTGTGAATCTCATACCGATTTTTTAGGCTTTGCTTGGGAAGACAAAAATGGTTCTAAGTGTTACTATAAATTCCTCGTTTTGCCATTTGGCTTGAGTACGTCTCCATATGTATTTACCAAAGTAACTAGGCAACTCCTGAAAAAATGGCGGTATGAGGGTAAGAAAATTGTACTTTATATTGATGATGGATTAATTTCAGGTCCCTCAGAGAAGAAGACATCACAAATTGGGTTAGATGTTAAGCGGGATATTATTCAATCAGGATTTGTACCTAAGGTAGAAATGTCGCTATGGGCTCCCTCTCAGCTTCTTGAGTGGATAGGCTTTTCGATAGACACTCGTTGTCTTTTGATGACTGTACCGTTGCGGAAAATTACGAAAGTTGAGAAATCCATTCAGGAGGTTCTATCTCGAGAACATCATGTTATTGGAGTTCGTAAAATAGCATCTATTGTTGGTCAATTGATCTCTATGAGACTAGTATTAGGTTCTGTCTGTCAACTCATGACGAAGGCACTAAATATTGATATTCTACAAGCTCATTCGTGGAATGATCATATTGTATTGTCAGATGCTAGTATACAACAGTTAATGTTTTGGGAAGATAATATCAGACCGTACAATCAGAAGTTTCTATGTCTGAACGCAGCCGCCTACAAGCTTGTTTTTTCAGACGCCAGCGGGACTGGCTACGGGGGGGTATTGTGTTGATTTAGCCGGCGCCATTTCCCATGGGCAGTGGTCTAGTGACGAGGCCAATCGTAGTTCGACGTGGCGGGAACTGAGAGCTGTATATCTTGTGTTAGTGAGTTTAGCATCTATGCTCGAAGGTCAGAGAATTAAATGGTTTACGGATAACCAGAATGTTGTATCTATTATCGGTAAAGGAAGCATGAAAATAGACCTTCAGGATATTGCTATGTCCATTTTTCAAACTTGTCTAGAAAAGCAGATTATGTTAGAGATAGAATGGATCCCGCATAGTGAAAACGACAAAGCGGATTACATAAGTAAAATCTGTGATTACGATGACTGGGGAGTGGCGACCCACATTTTTCAAACATTAAATTCTCTATGGGGGCCATATACCGTCGATCGCTTTGCTAGTTTTTATAACAACAAGACTGTGCGTTTTAACTCTCGTTTTTGGAACCCCGGGTGTGAGAGTGTTGATGCATTTACTGTGAGTTGGGCTAATGAAAACAATTGGATTGTACCGCCAGTGTATTTAGTACCTAGGGTATTACTCCATATGAGGCTTTGTAATGCAAAAGGGACTTTAATTATCCCGAGTTGGTATTCGGCCAGTTTCTGGCCTATTATTTGTCCAGATGGGTCTTTCATTAAACAAATTAAAGCGTGGATGTTTTTGCCACGGGATAAGTCATGCTATGTGCCCAGTAGGATTAAAGGTGGAATGTTTGGAGAGAGTGATCTCCATTTTAACATGTTTGCGCTGCTTGTTGAATTTTCATGAGTCGTATTTGCTCTCATTACAGATATTTTGAGTCATATTTTCGAGGCCGATGTTGGAGCGTTACCTCTGCACCTTCAGCCTATGCTTGAGTCTATACCGGAGTATCTGAAGAATGCTCGAGCGGCGACTACTAATAAGAAATATTTGAATGGTTATTTGTCTTGGAAAAAATGGGCTCTAGATAATGGAATGCCATCCGATCTACCTATGTCTCCATTGCATTGTGTTATTTATTTGATTTCTAAGAGTCAGCTGACAGAGTCTGCTGCTAGTGTGAGCAATGCTTTTTACAGTATACGCCATGTTCATGTCATGGCGGGCTAAGAGAGTCCAACAGAGAATACAATGGTTAAGAATGTCTTTGAAGGGGCCAGACGGAAATTTTCTAAACCTGTTGTTAAAAAAGAGCCCATGACTATTGGAATTTTGTCACATATGTATGATGCTATGTCAGATAACCTGATGAGTCAGAGAGTAATGATTATGTGTTTATTAGCCTATGCAGGGTTTTTACGATCAGAAGAGCTACTATATATACGCAGATGTGATGTCATATTTTATGATGCCTATATGGCGATTTTCATTGAGAAGTCTAAAACGGATGTATACCGTGATGGCGCATGGCTTGTGGTTGCTAGGACCGGTACCCGGCTGTGCCCGGTTACGTCGTTGAGAAGATATTTATCTATGGCTCAGATTTCGGACGAATCTGACGAGTTTGTATTTAGAAATGTCTCTCGATGTAAGTTAGGCTACAAGTTGAGGGGAGAAAATAAACCTATGACGTATTCCCGCTTAAGGGAGATTTTCATTGAAGCATTGAAACCATTTGTGCCAGATATTAGGCTCTACGGTCTGCACAGCCTGCGTGCTGGCGGTGCGACAGCCGCTGCGAATAACGGTGTCGCTGATAGAATGTTTAAGAGGCACGGGAGATGGAAAAGTGAGTGTGCTAAAGACGGTTATGTCAAAGATAGCATTGAGAGGAGATTACAAGTCTCTCTGTCGCTTGGTCTTTAACCCTTTCTTTGAGTCTCGGCCTGTACTGCACGACACCACCAAAAGATGTCTTTTTGTTGGTTTCTTCTAGCCTACGAATAGTGGAATATTCGGAGAAATATAATTTTGTTTGTTTAAGGAACGCATGAAAACGAAATTTCTTTCTCCGGCGAGCAATGAGTAGTGCTCACCGGGCGTGAGCTTTGGTGCTCGGCGGGCTTTTAGGGTTTAAATACTGGGTATTTCGCAGGTCTATTCATTCTCGTCTGCAGTACCGGCCGACTCAACTTGATTGTTCGTACACATTAAGCTTACATGTGTAAAATGATATATTTGTATATTAATAAATATTACTATGCCAATGTGTAATACACAATTGAGATGAGACCTTTTTGTATATATGTTTTATTCGGTTGGCAGAAATATGCCGAGTCATGCAATGTAGTGGATTTGCCGATCGATATTGTTAACATATAAGTTGCTGATAGAACTAATGAGTCATACAAGAGATGTGTTGGCATATATATATATACGATATTTAAGGCTCAGGGCCATCATAATTCGGTTGATGGGCCTCGATGAGTTTAAGAAGCCATTATAATAAGGGTAGGCTGGAGAGCCTTGATAATACGGCTGATGAGCCATTATAATACGGGCTGATGAGCCATTATAATACAGGCTGTAGAGCCGTTATAATATAAATTTTGAAGAATGCATGGATTGCCATGATATTTGGCCTGATCTGTCCATATTGTGCTGATAGTATAGTCGAGATTCGATTTCATAAGTTGTGTATTGTTATGGTGTTATGTGTTATGATGTTGATATGTGTTGATCTGATTAAACGGCCTGTACTGCACGACACCACCAAAAGATGTCTTTTTGTTGGTTTCTTCTAGCCTACGAATAGTGGAATATTCGGAGAATGGTTAGCAGTCCATTTTTTGGGAGGGATGAATAACTGTTAATGGAACTTTAATGGAAAAAGATCAATAACTTCAATGAACGAACTGTTTACGCACCTTTTGTGGGAGATATTTAATTGAATGCGACACTCTGCAAAATACTTTCTGACACGACTCATTTTCGATAGGCATCTAGTGTCATTTTCAAAACAGATTTGCAGGCATTCTTCGCATTGTGTAAGAAAATAAATCAATAAATCAGTCATCCAATCAATAAATAAATGTGATAGTATACAAACATGATATAGAAATTATATGCAAACTTAACATAGGAATTAGTGGATTTTATTAGACAATGGGCATAACTCTGCAAAATACTTTCTGACATGACTCCTTTTCGATAGGCATCTAGTTCAGGTCAAGAGAAACAACTGTATCACGTTAGGATGTTGTATATGGAACGGTTCTGAAATTATCACAATAACAAATCATAAATGGATTTTTATTTGTAAAAAGGGGCATAACTCTGCAAAATATTGTCCGAGATGACTCATTTTCGATAGGCTTCTGATTTACGTGAAGATAAATAGATGTAACAAGTTTGGTCGCCATGCATGAAACGGTTCTGTAGATATCGCGATAACAGACGGACGGACGTACGGACGGACGTACATGATGACGACAATACCCCTAGGCCAAAGTTGGCCGAGGGGTAAAAACTGTTCATTGGAATATCTGATGAAAAATTATGAATGGTCATGTATGTACAAAAAGTCCATAGTCGCTATCGTCGACGCCATTCTTGGAGATGCCAAAAGTATTCATGTTTATCACACCAAATATGTTTTTGAATCATTATGAAAAAATGACTGCTTGTAAATTCGTGAATCTATGTTTTAGATAATTAAGTTACGTATAGCATACAGGGGAAAATGATTTTGTATTTACAGACATAAACATTGGACCAGATACCTGAGATATCCATTTGTCCACGTGTCAGTTGTAGGCAAGTCATACAATTGACCTGATTTCCTGGTTAGGCTAGCCAATTACCTCTACGATACACAATCAATAATCAACCGTAGGGTTAATCGGCAGCGCAGAGGACGCCATAATCTGTTTAATTCTGACATCTTTACAACTTTGAGATGCAATTTATTGATAACAAGCGCTGGGTGAGCGCAAAGACCTCCGTCGAGGCAACAGGGTCCGTAGCGTAATACATCACTGAATAACATACGGCCGGATGCCAAGCTCAATTTTGCATTTGTTGGACGTTAGCTTCATCAATGGTAATTAATCTGGGATTGAGGGTTCCTCACTAGCATGTCCAGACAGGGATGTGAAAGTCACATTCCCAGCAAATAATTTTTGTTTGATTTGACGTGCTTGAAATATTGGGGTATGGAATAGAGTATATTGATGGAAAACCTGGAAAAGTGCTTGAGACATTAGGCCCCATCCCACCCACACCTCCCCATGAGAGGATCCCCTCACCCAAATCAACACGTTAGCGACAGAAATGAGACCCTGTGTGCCTAGTTGTACCAACTTGCTTGTGATTTTGTGCTATAGGCCCAACACAGCAACACTTCATATTTTGTATGTGTACAGTATAGCATCATCATTGATGAGAGAATGCTCTTCAAAACACACCTGATTTTACCGACACTTCGTTCTGATCTGTCTCAACATCATATGAGGAGGATTCAATGCGCTCGGTATAATTTTGTATACTGGTGTTACAGGTCACCTTCGCCTTTACCTTACTGTATCAATGACCATGGACTTGTACATGTATCACATTCACATTGAATGGTGATGGCTGATGAGAATATTGCCCCTATGGAACAAATGACTGGATTCCACGCAGCAAATATTTATTGTGTAACAGTGAGAAGAAAATTAATTGTATAAACATTCCAAGCCTCATTGAACACAAGCCGCACCATACTTGATATGAATATAACGCGCGTACATTAGCTCGCTTGGACGTCGCTTAGTTAAATATGGACAGACTCGCAAAAATCTCAAAATTTTCAAAAGCCAAAAAAATGCCCTCAGCTTACAGAGTAAGTAAAAATACTTATGTACAACTTGATGTTTAGAAATGACTGTGTTGAGCGGTTCTATTCCCAACTTCTCTTTTATTCTATGTCATAGAGGACAGGGTTTGGTAGATAATTAAAAACTGTATTAACTCGGCTTTTCTATTTAAAAAAATATATGTTTATATTAATTTCCATAATTTATTGAAAAAAACTATACGTAGACTTCGACCACCCAATATCACACAGGCCAGGCAACTGTGAGAACAAGTGAAAGATACCCATCGAGTTGAGCGGATTTGCAGATAAACAACAACAAAAAAATGCACTTTGTGCCTCACGAGGCCCTTCTCCATAGAGTGCATGCCAGTTATTTTTCTAGACTACAACAACAACAGTTTTTGCCTGTATCACAGTCCGAGCTTCCGATTACCCTTCAACCTTACCCAGACGACGGATAATTTTTGACAGATTGTCCGGCTAGGTTGTTGATCGGATTCACAGATCATGAATTCCACCGTGACGGAATCACCGTTGGGAAGACTTTTTCTTTATTCAAAGTCATGTACTCGGAAGTTCCGTGGTCATACCCATGTAGTTTCAAGTTTAGTTTGCTATTCTATATGACATCTGTTTACGGATCCATGAAAAATCTACAGATGATCCAGCATTTTCAGTAAATCATGCTTCGAAATGTTCGTGACGGAATCACCTGAAACGGACATGACTCTTGACTAGTGTTGCTTGTCTATTTTTTTGCTGCTCTGTTTCAATCTGACTATTCTTATATGACATCTCTTACTAACATACAGTACCCAAGGATGATAAGATTTTTTTCATCGTGAGAAAAACGCGACTGGATCATCCCAGGGGTTAAATCTAGTCCGTGACGGAATCGACAAAAAATCGTGATGGAATCACGAGTGCGCTTTTTAAATCTTATCGGTAAAAGTGCTTTATTAATTACACATTTTCTTCAAAAAAATATTCCTAGAGTGAATTTATCTCTTCTACTTAGAAAATTAAAACTCTGACCTCTTATTTTTACTAAGGTATACAGCTCCCGCCACATGCATATCTTTTCTGCAGATGTTTCAAAATAGTATAGTTTTCAGTAAAGTGCAATTTTTCTTTTAAAAAATTGCGGGAAAAATATTTCGCTATTAAAACACATCTTCTCTATTACTGGCTTGTTCCCGGGGATCATAGGAAGCGAATAGAACAAACAGCATGCTAATATAGGGTCTGTACGACAGAATGTGGAGTGAATTTTATGCGAAAAAGGGCTGTTTAGCAATGTCCGCTTTTCCGTGGAATTCATGAGCGCACGATTGAAGTATCATGGGAAGATATATATTTCCAGTCGCTATCCCCCCCCCCATCTTCAAACAAAAGGAAAAGAAAAAGCCGAGAGAGCGCCTCGTGAAGCAGAGTTATTTTTCCAGACTACAACAACAACAGTTTTTGCCTGTATGACAGTTCGAGCTTCCGATGACCCTTCAACCTTACCCAGACGACGGATAATTTTTGACAGATTATCCGGCTAGGTTGTTGATCGGATTCACAGATAACGATTGAAGCATGGGAAGATATATTTTTTCAGTCGCTATCTCCCCAACCCTCACCCCCCCAACTAAAAAAAAAAGAAAAGAAAAAGCCGAGAGAGTTCTTCGGAGTTTTACGTTTTTGACCTCTGACTTTGAATTTGACTTCTCACTTCCGACTCGCATCCTGGTGAATGACACTCGTTCTTTATCTTTTTGCCGATTCAGAGATTCTCGAGGAAGTTTCCAATTATACTATCTGGAATGCGAGTTTTTCTTTCGTGAAAATTTACTTTTTATGAAAGCGCAGGTTTGTCTTCGTCGCATACCGGCCATCTGTACCAGCGCGAAGCTATAAGTACACGCGCGAATTTAGTACCCTCGAATAAAGAGACCCGGTGGAAGCGCTGCAAAGGATACACACCTTTTGTGACGTAAGCATTCATTTGTGTCCAAAGAAAAGATTCAAGATTTCGTCGGGAACCATGACGATCCCTATTGGAAATACTATGAGTCGTGGGTTCCCCATATGACAATTATTTGGCGGGAGATTTCACGTTGCGCTCCTAGACCTCCGTCTGATCGACGGAGGTAAAAACTGGAAAAAGAAACCACGTTGTTTACCTTCGGCATTAAAAATGGTTAATGAGGCACCACTAAAGTGATATGGCAGTGCAAGTGATGTTGGAAATTCATTATCAGCCTTATTGCTAAAAGTGAAATGTCCAAGCCAAGCCATGACAGCACAGTCCATGGGATAGTAAAGTTAGGGCTGAATGAAACACATTTCTATATTCACAGGCACCGTCGTGTCAGGTTTTTAGTGTTGTGTTAGCCCTTTTATCGGCCACAGCAAGAAATGAAAGTACTCAAAAGTACTGATGTCTGGATCGCCAATAATGGATTTAAAGTTTCAAAACGTTTCAGCCGATAGCAGATGTATGGATAAATGTGGAGATTTTCTCCAATTTGTGGACGAGTGTTTGGGAAATCACAACTGGAACACAGTTTAATTTTCAAGGAAGTGAATTTGTGAAGGCGGCTCATTTAGAAATATGCTAGGTATTCATGGTAGCAAGAAACTATCTACAGTAATATGCTTAAAAATGGATCGTCTGCGTCAATGTCTTCTACTAGTTTTTGCGAGCAGATTTTCATAATTCATGCAAGTTTATTGCGACAAAACGACAAATACGTGAGACTGGATAGTTTTATTAATAGTTCTGTGTAGCACAGATATTTGCAAGAGCTGCATGAGTTTGCGTTAAGTCCCCATTACTTATATATGCCTGCATGGTTTTTATAGTAAATTTGTTTGTTGACAACGACATAAACGTTGGAGAGACAATTTGTGCGAAAATTCCTGTTGTTGTTGCTGTACGATCATTGCGTATATAATTTAGTTTGAAAAAGTTTGAACACCACCAACAACAAAACTTTTCGAAAGCGGTACCCGACAAATTCTGTTGTTTCCGCTTTCGGAAAGTTTTGTTGTTGTTCAAACGTTTTGAAACTAAATTATATTCGGTGAGCAGAGTCCCCCGGAATACATAAATTTGCACTGGACAGAATCCGGTCAAGTTCGCAAGACGAGAAAAATGTAAATACTATTGTTGTTGCTTCGACACATATCTCCTCTGGAAATATATTCCATGCAGTATGAGTACACATTAAAATAGTAACGAACGCCGACTTCACGGGAAAGAACGTACGAGTATTGGAAACTGGGGTCTTTATAATCCCAGAACCTGAACCTGTAAAGTGCGACACTCAGATCAAGAAACAAGATTTGCAACGTATGATCGTACAGCAACATTAACAGGGATTTTCGCACAAATTGTCTCTCCAACGTTATCGTTGTCAACAAACAAAATGCGAACTATAAACACCAGGCATATATATTATAAGTAATCTGACTTACCGCAAACTCAGACAGACACGAAACCGAACAGACGGCAAACACCACGAGGTTTGAGCCGATCGCCCGGAACCAAAGAACAAAAAAATAGTCCACGGATTCAAGCAATCCCTGTGCGAAGAAATGAATATGAAATATACTCAAATTCAGATTTCGTTTTATTTCTAGTTAACATGAAACGATTACGACAGTTTTTTTCTTCATTTTCTGGTTAATACCCTGATATAAGACTCAAACACAGTGAAAATAACGGGCGGAGTGATACAGGACAACCCAGGGTCATTCCATTATAGTGCACGTACACATTTGCATATATTTCGTGAGTGGCAGCATAGTCTGGTCGCACCGCTACGCGGTGGCGATCCAGACAAAAAATAGTCCACGGATTTAAGCAATCCCTGGGCGAAGAAATGAATATGAAATACACTCAAATTCAGATTTCGTTTTATTTCTAGTTCACATGAAACGATTACGACTGTTTTTTTCTTCATTTTCTGGTTAATACCCTGATATAAGACTCAACACAGTGAAAATCACTGGCGGAGTAATACAGGTTAACCCAGGGTCATCCCATTATAGTGCACGTACACATTTGCATAAATTTCGTGAGTGGCAGCATAGTCTGGTCGACACCGTAAAATAATTCTTTCTTTTTTTTCCTTTTTCATTTGTCTTTCAAAGTTTTGCCAAAATTATGTTCTTGAACATTTGACTTAAAGATTTGTTTGATATCTTTTTGAAGGCTGACTCTTAGAGTAATTCCAAGAACATTGTTGTTTTCATGGAAACTGCATCGGTTTGCCAGAAAAAATCGATATATTTAGTCTGTGAGAAAAAAATCTTTAAACATTAAAAAAAATACTCCCTCCATCAGTTTATTTTTTAAGAGCCTGTGAAGCTAGAGATTTTATAATTTTATTTAGCCTACAGTGATCCCTCTAATAATTCAATTACAGGAAGTGACATTCACTACCATAAAATATCGAAACTCGTGATGAAATTTATTAGAACAGGAAATGGAAAAAAAGATTCAAAATCATGCATACAATCCAATATTTCTTTGTTATTCAATGATTTTAGGGAGTAATCAAGTTTATTAGAACCACCAATTGAATTTTGTCCCCAATTTTGTGTTATTGAATTTTGATAGAGGGATTCAATTATTAGAGAGATTGAATTTTGATAGAGGGATTGAATTATTAGAGAGATTACCATAAGAGAAGAATTTGCTCAGAACTCACAATCGCCAACTGGATCTGGCGGCCCCATACTCATACCAGGAAATCTTGAGCCACTCCACCCCCTCTGTAAGGCAGGTATTTTAACCAGCCGGAACTGAGTCATCTCATCTCTGATCTTCTGAATATTATTGTCAAAGTCCGGGTTCGGTGGATTTGGTCTCACCCGACTCATTTCCCCTCTGCCTATAGTCAAAGGAGCATTCAGGCCAGGCCAGGTCATGTTAGATCTCCCTGCAAGAGTTAGAATTTGATGGAAGGCTATTAATTCCACCAGTCAGACATACGATCACCTTACATTTCCTCAATTCGTAAGTTAATTTTATTCAGAAATTATGTTAAGAGCACAGAGTATCATCCACTACATGTATCTTATATATGCATGTATGAGGTGGCTTCGTTGGGTCAACGAATGCCGTTCCAATCCTTTAGTTCAGCCAGCCTCATTTTCATGCAGCACAAGAGGTGGCAAATATGACAGCATTCGGCTGCTCAGGATTAAGACATAGAAATGAACAAAATAATACTTTTCTGTCATGCAAGAAGACTTGAAGGGAATCAGTTTCACCACTACAGTCGATCAGTAATAATAATCCACATACCTGCACCAGTATATTGCCCCTTGTTAAGGTTAGTTGCACGTTTTTTTCCAGCACGTTTTCCTCGACCCTTCTTCTGCCCTGAATTGCTCACACCCATCACTCCCGCCCACAGTTCCTCAGCGGTAACTGATACCAAAACATACAATATCACAATGAAACACACGAATAAATGCAGGAAAGAAGCAATCAGAGATTGCTTAATTGCATGCCCCCCCCCATTCCGCTTTAGTCGGACACTGCCCTAGTTGATTGAACAGAATTGGCTAAATAGGCATAAATTACATTGTTTTACTATACATGTATACATGTATATGTTTCCAAGTAAAATTAAATAAATTAACTTCATGCAAATGCAAATACCCGATGAACTTACCAGAGCATGGACGTTTACTCACCAAAAATCCACGAACTAATTTATATCGTCAAAATTCGAACCCGAAATTCTGGCAATTTAGGCACGAAACTCAAAACAAAAGGGAATGGCGCCTCCCGGCAGTTACCAAAAAGGTTCTGCTTTTCGGCTCATCAAATCTTTCACGTATCAATTCGGACCCCCATCCTGATGTGCAAGTAGAGTGCTATCCTGGCGCTAAGTTTCAACATTTTACACAGATTTTGGACCGCTACAACGGGCCTTCCCAACCCGACAAAATTCTCTTGAATATTGGTGTAAATAATAAAGCAGAAGAGCCTTCAAAAGCCAGAAGTAATATGAGCAATATGTTGAGCTGTTTGAGACGTAAATTTCCCAAGTCAAAATTGTATTTTATACAGCTCCAAGTTTCGGATACACTTCCAGCCAGTGAATGCTTTTGCATAAATCAGATAAATGAATTTGCCTCTTCAAAAAGACAACTCAAAATTATCCATAGAATCGATCCTGGCAAATTCAAGGTTGGTAGGGACAACATTCACTGGACTGAAGATACGGCAAATTGCCTGTATTCACACTGGCTCAATACTATAGGTTTAAACTAAATTTGGGACAGGGCACGTGCCACCCTACTCTTGGTCTAGGTACTAGTATAGTAAATCTGACTGGTGACCTTGAATTAACACAATCTGACACCTCTCTTCTCAGTCGAGGCCTTTCCTTTGTCCCGACACCTAGATCAAAACCTACACCTGAGGACCGCATAGATCAACATATAGAGAAGATGATGCAAACATCTAAGATCACTAATGAATTCAATCGTCGGGTGAGTCTAGCAGACCGCTTCAGATTTTCAGCTGGAGAAAGACAACCCTTCACAGAGAAATCTGGGTATGTACCACCAAATGTTGACCCAGAAATTCCAAAAACTGTTAAGGTCCTTGAAGAACGAATTAATGACCTAATTTCAAATGGGCGATTCGGAAACATTCCAAACTTATCCTTCAATGAACGCCAATCTTTAACAAAACTACGCAAAAACCACAGAATCGTGTTAAAACCTGCAGATAAGGGCTCAGCTACAGTTATAATGTCAAGGGAAAACTATGTCAAAGAAGCCCAAAGGTTACTTGGCAACCCTAAACATTACAAAAAACTGGATGGAGAAATATGGCCCCAAGATCATCCAAGGCTGCTCAACATTGTGGCAGATCTAAATAGGAGGCAAATCATTTCGAACAAACAGTTTGAATACTTAGCACCCAAAAGAGACGCAAGATCGAGACAGTTCTATATCTTACCAAAAATTCATAAACCTATAGATAAGTGGATAGATAACCTTACACCCCCTGGGCGCCCTATTGTTTCAGACTGTGGGTCAAATTCTTACCACATTTCGGAATACATTGACTACTACTTGAAGCCTATCGCTATTAACCGATATAGTAGTTATTTGAAAAACACTGAAGATTTCCTGTCAAAACTTTCCAGCATCCAAGCTCCTCTCAACACCTTACTTGTCACTATGGATATTGAATCCATGTACACTAATATTGACATTGATAAAGGTATTCAAGCTGTTAAAGATGCTTTTCAAAGATTTCCTGATCCCAATCGCCCAGACAAAGAACTTTTGGAATTATTAGAAATTAGTCTAAAAGGTAATGACTTTGACTTCAATGGAGAGTTCTATCAGCAAATTAGCGGTTGTGCAATGGGTAAAAGGTTCAGTCCAAATTTTGCCACTATCTATGTAGCTCACTGGGAAGAGCAGGCTTTGAGAAAATTAGATAAACAGCCTCTCTTATACCTCAGATATTTAGATGACATTTTTGTACTTTATGACCATTCCAAGGAAGACTTCGGAGTATTTTTTGAAACTCTAAATAACCATGACCCAAATATCAAACTCGAAGTAGTTATTCATGACTCTTCTGTGGATTTTTTGGACCTAACAGTTTTTAAGGGACCTGGGTTTCAGAACACTGGATATTTAGATTACAAGGTATTTTTTTAAACCAACTGATACCCACGAACTCCTACATGCCAAATCTTTTCACCCGACCCATATATTTAAGGGCATAATCAAATCTCAAATCATTCGATTCCATAGAAATTCGAGCGATATACAGTATTTTCACCACTCATGTGCGATCCTGTTTCGAGCATTGAAACCTAGAGGCTATTCCACCTGGTTTTTACGGCATATTAAATCTGAAACACTCCGCCAAATCACAAACTGCCAGATAAATGACGTTCGTGAGTCAGAACCTGTGAGGATAAAACATAAACGCCCTAATCATGGTAATGGTAAGACCTCCAAATGTCTAAAACCTCAGTGTAAACTGGACGAAGTACTTGCTACTCAATCAACTTTCAGAAGCGAACAGACCAAAAATGAATACAAGCTTAAGGATCAACTAAACTGTGACACGGAGAATGTAATTTATTTAATTACGTGCCGAAAATGCCTGAAACAGTATGTGGGCGAAACTAAGAATAAACTTCGATATCGTGCCAACAGACATAAATCAGACATCAGTCTAGACAACGAAGGCCCGGTCAATGAGCATTTTAATCTACCGGAACATTCATTTCAGCACCATTTTCAAATTATGCCAATAGAAAGAATTCCTACATTTCCAACACAGGAAGAAACTGACAATCACCGCGCACTCCGTGAATCCTTTTGGATCAAAACACTTCAAACACGTCAACCCTTTGGTATGAACATAGACCCAGGTAAAGTTACTAGCAAAGAGTTTATTCCCTTTGTTCTCCAATATAGCCGTAGGAATGTTGAAGCGGCCCGTATACTGAAGGAGGAATATGAAACACTCCAAACAAAACTCCGCTTACCATTTAATCTGAGACCTATCATAGCGTACTCAAAAAATCGGAGCTTACGCGATTTATTGGTAAGGAGTAAACTTCATCCTACAGCGTGACCATTATCACGTGAAATTCTACATGGCATAAGCTAATTTATAGCGGCCCTATTTGAACTCTATACGAAACTTGTCTCTAGGAACATTTTTAAGATAAGAGATTTGGAAAATCCCTGTGCCTGTGCCTTCCACTTTTGAAAAATGTATATGTTTCCAAGTAAAATTAAATAAATTAACTTCATGCAAATGCAAATACCCGATGAACTTACCAGAGCATGGACGTTTACTCACCAAAAATCCACGAACTAATTGTACATGATTCATGGGTCAACATGGCCAGCCGTTCACTCGTTTTTACGACCAAATATAGTTGTTCAGGAGTAGAATTAAAGTCCAGAGTGATCAAAATTTATGATGCACAACTGTGCAGCAATGATCACATTGAATGCTATATATATAGTTCATACTATTGGTTACACGGTTTGTCGGTGACCCAATACAGAAATATATGGAGTCAGTAAAATTTATATTGGGCGAGGCATCAGAAATATATGGAGTCAGTAAAACTTAAAGATTTCAAGAACAAAGGGCCATAACTCTGCAAATTTCATAATTGTCCATACAATATTAACCAAGATCCAGCCCGGACAAGTCCCATTCACGGAGATTTCAGGAATGAAGGGCCATAACTCTTGAAAATATAACCGAAACTCGGAAAAAAACTCTACGCTGCCCAACTACAAGGCACTGGTCACATTTCATGCAAGTTTCAATCCTGTCCATCAAATATTAGTCGGACGGACAGATCGCTATATGCCCCCTGCCCCCTCCCCTCTAATTAGAGGGGGGCATAATAATATCAACATCACTTCTTCATCTCACTCACTCAACGAACACTAGGGGAAATATCGTCCAATCAACAGTCTCTATTCTATTCAAAAGTAAACTAATTTTGGTAGGAACATTTATGTAAAATAGATGTATATGACATACAGAAAATCATCCTCTAATTAATCAATCACCCAAACACTGTGGACAAAATTCATTCTTTCTGAGAAAATTGATCACTCTCTAAAACCAATCAAATAACATAGAAATAATGAGTATCTGCATGATTTTGAACAATTTGTCAAATGTCTGATTTCATAACCCGGGCCCCCCCTCTCCCTCCAGATATTTTATGATGCAAAATATCACTTTCTGTGCTTTAATTATTTATCAGAAGATTTACCATATACGGCTGTTAGCCTTTCTTCTACACATATTTGACAACTATACCCTGAAAGATACGATAATTTGTTTTCCATCATTATTATGCAAATAGCAAGTCCAAAACTTAAATACATACATGCTTGCAACTAGCATTTCCTCAAGTTACGAAGTTGAAATGATGGTATCATATAGTTGTTACTATACTCACCATGTGTAAAGAAACTATATTCCCTTCGATGTGTTCCAGTCACACATGGTGCAGCCCATCGTCTACTTAAAACATCTGTGGCGACACGACGAGACAATGCTGGACATTGACCTAAAAAATAAATCACTTTTACATTGATTTTCAAAGCTTTTCACAGATTATGAATGCCAAGTTTGCTGAAATATCCTACGGTATCCGCGGGGAGACATGGAAGAGAAAATATACTCATATGTGATGTTACAAAGAGCTGCTACTATGGCAACTAGATCTGGGAATGAAACATGCCTAAGATACAATAGATGTGATGATTACCCTGCCGTTGTGCACAAGCTACATTGGCTTTACCTGGTTCAAGAACTGGACACACGTCAGATGTAAATGAGACCACACTGCAGCCAAATTTTACTAAATTAGTCACAGTTTCCTGTGACCCTTCAGCTACATGACGGATAATTTCGGACAGATTGTCTGACTAGGGTCGGAGTTCTCCCTCCTCCCCCACCCACAAAGTAAAATCCCAGTAAAATTATTTTAAAAATATAATCAGCCATTCTACAAATAATTAACTCAATATCACATATATTTATTTAAGAATATTTTCTCTTCTTTGTCAGGCCAAATTTAACAAGATTAGTTTAATTGTTCATCTGTTAAAGTGTAAACAGCTTCACTTTCATTCCAACAAAACCATGACTGGATTCCATTTGGAATGAGGAAGAAGTTAAAAGCACTAGAAAAACAGGTGAAGAATATAACGGATCTTGTTAAATTTGGGCTGACAATGAAGGGAAATTATTCATTATCCCGGCTATTTCTTCTAATTTTTTGAACAGCATTTTTAGACTTAGAAGCAGAGAAAAACATCTTTATATCAACTGAGGCTAAATACTGTGGCAAGGATATGTTATTGATTCCAAGAACTGAAAGGATAGAGCTCTAGTGATATTGTAGAATGTTAACAGAATTTCTCTCAGCAGATGCCTGAAGTTAAGTTTTTCCATCAGAATAATTAAAAGAAATACGGTAATAAATTTGTGACAATGAGATATGTGTTGAATTATATTTTTAAAATAATTATTACTGGGATGAGGTTGTGCAGTCTTCAAGTGATCGGTTGCTATGGAGTGAAGTAAAGAAACTTAGGAATGGTAGCAAGGCTACCGAAGAGCTCACCTGGCCATACGAATACAGCACCTGTAACAATTGACATAACATGAAATCATAGCATATATGCCATTTAATTTGGTAATTAAGACCTAAATTAATATTCTCAGAATAGAATTATTTTGTAATATCCCCTTCATAACATCCTAAATAACATTCATGCCAAACTTGGGTACAACCATTAAAGTATTTATGAATATAGCGCTCCTAATGTTTGCCTCAACATGAAATCTTAGCATATTTGCCATTTAAGGATGTCCGCTGCTGGTAAATCAAAGTAATTAACTCTTTGAATAAAGTATATTCTTGCATTGTGTAATACGAGGAAAAACAGAGATAAAAAAATATAGTTTGGTGTGCATTTTTTAGCTGTAGGCAACGTTAAGTGGACTGACCCAGGCTTCATTTGATAACCCAGAATACATAGGGAATAGCCCTAGTTTTGAAGCATATTCATGAAAAATTCATACAAATAGTATCTAACTTAATATTATATTCTGTTTACAGATAATCACAATGTTTATCAAAATTTATCAAATTGGATTGATGTTGCTGAGCAAAATTCTCAGCTAGAAGGCTTTTAACCTAGTAAGAGAGCTTCTTGAAATTAGGGCATACCAGGAAATGGCATAAGGCATTCCAAACCGAGAGACATGGTGCGCAGAGTTATAATTCCTAGGAACTCCATGGCATCCTTTTTGGAACTTGGCAGACAAAGGATGGCTTATGCCATACCATGCAAGGGCATGAGGGGAATGGCAATCCCCCGCATATGCCATTCCAATTGGAACTCAAATCCATCCAGATCACAACACTAAACTGGGCATGGTGTATTCCATTTGGGTAACCAGCTTATGCCATTCCTATCAAGGAACTCATGCCCTAATTTCAAGAAGCTCCCTAAAGGGAGATATCCTAATAGGAAAAATCGACCATAGAGGTCCATGTCCCCCGCTAGCAGCACCAGTTATGGTGGATTACATCCACCATAACTGGCGCTGCTGCTGCGGGGGCCATGGACCTCTATGGTCGATTTTTTGGGGTCGATGATATCTCATATCATTGATAAGAGTATGATTTGAAAATGGAGATATCGCTGATGAGCTTAACATAATCTAATACAGCAGATGGCACCCATATTGGATTATGCACATCCATAAAACATGATACATGACTGTCCTCTCACTAAGGTCAAGGGACTCCCCAAGTTTGAAGTAGATCAGTTGAATCGTACTCCAGCTATTGTCCGGACAAGATCAAACTGCTTAAAATCCAATGAAATCCAGTATGGCCGATGGTGGCCATATTGGATTAAGCACGTCCTTGAAAAACAATCCTAATCCTCCTCTCAACAATGTCAAGGCACTCCCCAGGTATGAAGTAGATCGGTTGAATCGTTCTCGAGTTATTGTCCAGACGAGATTCAACTGCTTACAATCCAATATGGCTGACGGCGGCCATATTAGATTACGCACATTGCTGAAAAACAATCCCAACCGTCCTCTCACAAATGTCAAGGCACACCCCAAATTTGAAGTTGATCGATTAAATCGTTCACGAGTTATTGTCCGGACAAGAAAATCTAAGATCCAACTGCTTATAATCCAATATGGCTGACGGTGGCTATATTGGATTATGCACATCGCTGAAAAAAAATCCAAACCGTCCTCTCACCGATGTCAAGGCACTCCCCAAGTTTGAAGTAGATCAGTTGAATCGTACTCCAGTTATTGTCCGGACAAGATCAAACTGCTTAAAATCCAATGAAATCCAGTATGGCTGATGGTGGCCATATTGGATCAAGCACGTCCTTGAAAAACAATCCTAATCCTCCTCTCAACAATGTCAAGGCACTCCCCACATATGAAGTAGATCGGTTGAATCGTTCTCGAGTTGTTGTCCGGACAAGATCCAACTGCTTATAATCCAATATGGCTGACGGCGGCCATATTAGATTACGCACATTGCTGAAAAACAATCACAACCGTCCTCTCACCAATGTCAAGGCATACCCCAAGTTTGAAGTTGAACGGTTAAATCATTCACGAGTTATTGTCCGAACAAGAAAATCTAAGATCGAACTGCTTATAATCCAAAATGGCTGACGGCGGCCATATTTGATTACGCACATTGCTGAAAAGCAATCCCAACCGTCCTCTCACCAATGTCAAGACACACCCCAAGTTTGAAGTTGATCGGTTAAATCGTTCACGAGTTCTTGTCCGGACAAGAAAATCTAAGATCGAACAGCTTATAATCCAAAATGGCTGACGGCGGCCATATTTGATTACGCACATGGCTGAAAAACAATCCCAACCGTCCTCTCACCAGTGTCAAGGCACACCCCAAGTTTGAAGTTGATCGGTTAAATCGTTCACGAGTTATTGTCTGGACAAGAAAATCTAAGATCATACTGCTTATAATCCAAAATGGCTGACGGCGGCCATATTGGATTACGCACATTGCTGAAAAACAATCCCAACCGTCCTCTCGCCAATGTCAAGGCACACCCCAAGTTTGAAGTTGATCGGTTAAATCGTTCATGAGTTATTGTCCGGACAAGAAAATCTTACGGAATTACGGAATCACGGAATTACGGAATCACGGAATCACGGACACCGGTGTTTCTAAGTCCCCCCCCTACTAAGTAGCGGGGGACAAAAATAGGCAAATTGGCCATCAAAGCCAAAAATCACCAGTGGACACCCTAAATTAAGCTAATTAAAAGAAGTCACTCTATCAATTCCTTAAATTAATTTAAAATGTATAAAGTACAATATCCCAATGTTGAGAACAGGGAATGAAATGATTTGGGTGATTGGTTTTACAGTCGCACATTGAACTATTTTAACATATCTGGTAAATCTATTGGCTGTAAATGTTTGTAAATTTTGTTTCCATTGGACAGATATTAGTAGTAGTTTCATCTTTATGTTCAGATATGTCTATATATCATATATATATATATATTAATTTCAGTTTCAACTTTTGGACATGTTTATTACAAGGACATTTAGTTTGGTTAAGAGCCTGCTCCACCAAGGTTTTATATTCCTACGAAGCAGGCTACGGTACCATTTGCAAATTGTCCAGTAATAATTAAGTGAGTCATCCAAATCCTTTTGTCAGCAAAATAAGGAGAATCGTTGACATTATAACCTTGATTTTTGGCATGAACGTGCATAATTTAGGGCATTGTTACCAGCAAGTTCTGAGCTGACCGAATTCTGATGAAAATTTGGTTTATACTTATTTTTTTTGTTATTTATTGATGGCTCAGCGAGTGCATGTCATGCCCATCGGGAACCCTTGGCTGTATGTTTCACTGACTTTTGAAGGTTCCCTTATACGGCATATCACGTTGATCATCAAAGTTATAAGACTTTGAGCCTGTGCTGTATTGCTGGGCTGATAAGTGTCCAGGGTAATAGGAACTGACGGCGATAATAGTTGCTAAGCTGATGACTCACCAGCGGTGACATCTGGGAAAGTTAATAGTACCCACTGTCAATTAGAGACTGCTACATAAATTCTCTCACGGTAGCACATAGGGCCCCCAAGTCATCTCTCGAGTAGACACTTAAAAAATTCAAACCCTACTTCGTAGGTCCTGTGACGTTTGTCACGGTAGATACTTCATGTAGGAAGCTATTGTCCAAGTCTTGTGCAGCTGAAAAGGCTCAAGTCTACACACATTCTGCCACAGCCTGTGCCCCGACTTGGCTATTGTATGCATTGTCTCGTGATTCTTACATGTTTGAACCTCAGTCACACTGCCATGTATTGTATGTACAATAAAAGTAGAATTGAACAGAATTCCATTAGTAATAAGACTGATTGTGACAGTATATATGTGACGTTGGAATGAAACATTCTAAGATTTTATGTCCGAACGGGATTATTCTTATTAATAGGACTTTACAATAAAGCTGCCTTATATATGACAGAATATAACATCATAGCCACCTAGAACAGTGACAGGAAATTGTAGGACCAGATAGAATTTGGACAATTAAATATTTGATCCTTCAATATTTCAATGGGGGCTCAAACCAAAAGTGAGCGGTATCAGCATTCGTGAACCCAGTAAAATGTTTATATTTCCCTGGAACTGTTCTGGCACAGGGAATGCCAGCGGTGGGCGGTAAATTAAGTTCTGCCTTTGTCTGGGGTTGTTTTGAATTGCTGGCTATATCTAAGGAGTTCGTTATCCCCCCGGCATATATGCTCGGGGATATAGCGATAGCCACTTAAAAGTCTGTTCGTCCGTCTATCAGTCCAGGGGTTATTCTAGCCCAAAATCTTTTATCTACTCAATTTGAGAATTTCACAAAACTCAATTTTGCGGCGCGCCGTCGCGCCAATAATCGAAAAAACTCAATATTTCCATGGTTTTCATAGTTTCGGCTCAGAAACTCAATTATGCAAACATTTTCATAGGGGTAACTGAAAACAAATTTCAAACCCACAGTTGAAAATTACACATCCATTATACACGTCCGCCTTCATTTCAAGCCTGCAAATATTTTTTTCACTGGTGACCGACACTTTGGCAGGCATCAATAACTTAGTATCTAACATTTGGAATGTGTTGCCCTGACAAAGATAGTATCTGGCTTCGTACTCAGTACTACAAAAGGTAGCTGTTTTTTTCCAGGAATAGTTGTTTATAATTGTTAGCTAACATGAAACTAGAGGTTCCGCTTTGACCCTTAAGTTGCCACTCCGGCATGAAGCCTATGATGGTTGTTTTTTTAAGCAAAAACATACGTCTCCCCCAACCTCCCACCTTGCCTTGAGTGGGCACATAATTTAAGGGAAAGTGCTATAAAATGAATGTAGCAATAAGTATCCTAAACAAAGCTGTGCATCTAAAAATATTAATTACAAAGAAGCGATTTTTATTGTTGCAGTAACCCAGTGAGGAGTCGGGATTTATATAGCAATGAGTGGATTGTCGACATCTACAGCGTCCAACCAATGTGAAATAGTACATGTATTGTGAAGCATCAACTATTTCGAAACTGATCACATTATAGGAAAAATGCAAAACATACAAGAGCCACACCTATAGTATACATGCTGTACCGTATAGAAGTTTCATGCATCTGCCTTCAGTAGTTTCCAAGATATGGAGTGAACAAAAATTGGACAGACAGATAAGCACATTTTGCATGGACCCACGCAACCACTAGCTCACACCCAAACCTAATTAGATCATAAGGCCATTTCAATGAAGCTTCCATCCAAGTTTGGTGAAATTCCGTCGAGTAGTTCTCCAGATATCTTGCAGACAAGGTATGTATAGACATGAACAATTAGATGGACGGACGGACGATGGACATGGATAAATGCACACACACACACCCAAACCTAATCAAATGAGGGGGCTATCCCAATAAACCTTCCATCCAAGTTTGGTGAAATTCTGTCCAGTAGTTCTTCAGATATCTTAAAAGAAAGGGCCTGTATATACATATGCATGTACAAGTACATGGACAGACGGACGGACACCGAACATGGACGAAAGCACACACAAACCAAAACCTAATCAGATGAGAGGGCTATCCCAATAAAGCTTCCATCCAAGTTTGGTGAACTTCCGTCACGTAGTTCTCCAGATATCTTGCAGACAAGGCCTGTATATACATGTACAAGTAGATGAACGGACGGACGGACACCCGACACGGATGAATGCATGCACACATACACCAAAACCTGATCAAATGAGGGGGCTATCCCAATGAAGCTTCCATCCAAGTTTGGTGAAATTCCATCCAGTAGTTCTCAAGATATCTTGCAGACAAGGCCTGTATATACATGTACAAGTAGATGGACGGACACCGGACACGGATGAATGCACGCACACACACCAAAACCTAATCAAATGAGGGGGCTATCCCACTGAAGCTTCCATCCAAGTTTGGTGAAATTCCATCCAGTAGTTCTTAAGATATCTTGCAGACAAGGCCTGTATATACATGTACAAGTAGATGGACGGACGGACGGGGGTCGTACTATTGTCTGGCCGGCTGCCTGGCCGTGCCTGGCCGTGGCCAGGCATTGTCAGGCCGGCTCAATTACGTGAATTCTAAAGGGAACTAGAGGTTCCGCTTTGACCCTTGAGTTGCCGCTCCGGCATGAAGCCTATGCTGGTTGTTTTTTGAGCAAAAACATACGTCTCCCCCCAACCTCCCACCTTGCCTTGAATGGGCACATAATTTAAGGGAAAGTGCTATAAAATGAA
This sequence comes from Hanleya hanleyi, assembly GCA_036873755.1. Lineage (NCBI taxonomy): Eukaryota > Metazoa > Mollusca > Polyplacophora > Lepidopleurida > Hanleyidae > Hanleya > Hanleya hanleyi. Next base: position 24,058 of record JAVTVY010056389.1, read on the forward strand.
TGTAACAATAAGTATCTTAAACAAAGCTGCGTATCTAAAAATATTAATTGCAAAGAAGCGATTTTCATTGTATATACATGTACAAGTAGATGAACGGTTGGACGGACACCGGACACGGATGAATGCATGCACACATACACTAAAACCTGATCAAATGCGGGGGCTATCCCAATGAAGCTTCCATCCAAGTTTGGTGAAATTCCATCCAATAGTTCTCAAGATATCTTGCAGACAAAGCCTGTATATACATGTACAAGCAGATGGACGGACGGACGGACACCGGACGAACGCATGCACACACACCAAAACCTAGTCAAATGAGGGGGCTATCCCAATGAAGCTTCCATCCAAGTTTGGTGAAATTCTGTCTAGTAGTTCTCCAGATATCTTGCAGACAAGCCTACATGTACAAGTAGATGGACGGACGGACGGACACCGGACATGGATGAATGCACGCACACACACCAAAACCTAATCAAATGAGGGGGCTATCCCACTGTAGCTTCCATCCAAGTGGAGTGAGATTCCGTCCAGTAGTTCTCAAGATATCTTGCAGACAAGGCCTGTATATACATGTACAAGTAGATGGACGGACGGACGGACACCGGACACGGATGAATGCACGCACATACACCAAAACCTAATCAAATGAGGGGGCAATCCCAATGAAGCTTTCATCCAAGTTTGGTGAAATTTTGTCCAGTAGTTCTCCAGATATCTTGCAGACAAGCCCTGTATATACATGTACAAGTAGATGGACGGACGGACGGACACCGGACATGAACGAATGCACGCACACACACCAAAACATAATCAAATAAGGGGGGCTATCCCACTGAAGCTTCCATCCAAGTGTGGTGAAATTCCGTCCAGTAGTTCTCAAGATATCATGCAGACAAGGCCTGTATATACATGTACAAGTAGATGGACGGACGGACAGACACCGGACACGGATGAACGCATGCACACAAACCAAAACCTAGTCAAATGAGGGGCTATCCCAATGAAGCTTTCATCCAAGTTTGGTGAAATTCCATCTAGTAGTTCTCCAGATATCTTGCAGGTAAGCCCTGTATATACATGTACAAGTAGATGGACGGACGGACGGACACCGGACACGGATGAATGCACCCACATACACCAAAACCTAATCAAATGAGGGGGCTATCCCAATGAAGCTTCCATCCAAGTTTGGTGAAATTCCGTCCAGTAATTCTCCAGATATCTTGCAGACAAGCCCTGTATATACATGTACAAGTAGATGGACGGACGGACGGACACCGGACATGGATGAATGCACGCACACACACCAAAATCTGATCAAATGAGGGGGCTATCCCACTGAAGTTTCCATCCAAGTGGGGTGAAATTCCGTCCAGTAGTTCTCAAGATATCTTGCAGACAAGGCCTGTATATACATGTACAAGTAGATGGACGGACGGACGGACACCGGACATGGATGAATGCACGCACACACACACCAAAATCTAATCAAATGAGGGGGCTATCCCACTGAAGCTTCCATCCAAGTGGGGTGAAATTCCGTCCAGTAGTTCTCAAGATATCTTGCAGACAAGGCCTGTATATACATGTACAAGTAGATGGACGGACGGACGGACACCGGACACGGATGAATGCACGCACATACACCAAAACCTAATCAAATGAGGGGGCTATCCCAATGAAGCTTCCATCCAAGTTTGGTGAAATTCCATCCAGTAGTTCTCAAGATATCTTGCAGACAAGGCAAGGGGACGGACAGACATCCATCCAGGCAGACAGACATCCATCCAGACAGACAGACAGACACAGACAGACAGACAGACAGACACAGACAGACAGACAGACAGACAGCACAAACACTAGATGTCTCCCCCCAACATAGTTGGGGGAGACATAATTACAGCTATTTGTTGATCTTACTATAATGTTTATACAATTCTGCTTTTATCTAGTATATTTTCAGGTGTATATCGGCACTTCTCAGGCCCGTGGTGGTCGATTTAATCTTCCATGCTGGAAATCCCGGCAAAACAAAGATGGCGGCCGACCAGCTAGGCGGGGTGCATGTAAAAATCAGATTTTCACATACGAAACGGGATTGCTTGACCAGGCTTTGTCAGGCCGGCTCGATAACGTGCATTCTTCACAGATATATTATAATAAAATGATAATTAGCGTTATTTAATACATTGAGAGAATGTATTTTCATGTATTTCTTACGGGACAATAAAACTGTCACATTTATGGGCATTTATGGCCCACATTTATATGTGCACGGCCCGGCCATGCATTGTCAGGCCGGGTCTATTACGTGCAATTTTCACGGAATTACAGCTATTTGTTCTATACATGTATATATATTATATTAAAATGATAATTAGCGTTATTGAATATACTGAGATTACATGTATGTATTTTCCATGTATTGTTTCTGGGAAAATAAAACGGGGGAAAAACTTGTCACATTTATGTGTTTGTCAATTATTGCGATACTGAAACTATAAGTCGGGTCAATAGCCGTGATCGAGATCTGTCCAGAAAATCAGTACAAGCCAGCATGAGTACATATTACGATTTTTAATATTGAATTGTAATCAAATGGACCATCAAAATCAAATCCATCAAAGGAGCAATTAGTGTAGAAGCGTGTTTTTTATATGACCGCTAAGTTATTTGACGTTGTCAACATATTTCCACTACAAATCTCAATAACATCAAGGGAAGCGATCAGATGTTAAAACAGCTAGAACTATACCTGTGGAGAAACCCTGCTCAAAGTCGAAATTAATGTTCCGACTTAAAGGGAAGCAGGTTGATATTGAAACAAAAAAGCTTAGCAATACCCGTCGAGAAGCCTTGCTCAAGGCCCAAGCCGAAAGTAAAGGGGCCAAAGTAAAGTTCCGACTTCAAGGGAAGCGGTTTGATGTTGAAACAAAAGCTTAGTAATACCTGTGGAGATGTCCTAATCATTTCTTTGGACCTTATTCGCTATCGCCAATATGGTCGAATTCTGTCATTCAGGATATACAGGCAAAGATGATATTAGATATGACGTGGGTCTTCTGAGGAAACATTTAATCACTTGTTTGGAGAAAGGATATTTTGAGCCATTTCCGAAATGTGAAACACCGGCAGAAAATATCCTAAACTTCACAACTGTCACAAACTCAAGAATTTATTGTCATTGCCCATGTGGATTGCCAGACTGTTATGATGACATGGTCGGTTGTGAAGCCAGGAATGGAAAAAAATATTGCAATAATTGGTCCCACAAGTCATGTGCAGGACAAACTGAAAATTGGTTCTGTAAAACACATATTTAACGTTACATTTTAATTGCAATCTTAGGTTAACGTTCATTACTTTTTATTGTCTGTTAATGTTATCTTTCATTCCTCCTATTATTATTATTTGTTAAATTTATCATTATTCATTCCTATTATGTTATTTGTTATAGTTATCATTATTCATTCCTATTATGATTTGTGAATGTTATTATTGAAATAAAACAAGAAATCTGAATCAATGTCATCGTGTTCCATTTACCCGACTTATAGTTTCAGTATCGCAATAATTGACAAACACATATAATTTTTTCCCCAGTTTTATTGTCCCGTAATTATCATTTTATTATAATATATCTGTGAAGAATGCACGTAATCGAGCCGGCCTGACAAAGCCTGGTCAAGCAATCCCGTTTCGTATGTGAAAATCTGATTTTTACATGCACCCCGCCTAGCTGGTCGGCCGCCATCTTTGTTTTGCCGGGATTTCCGCGGGATTTCCAGCATGGAAGATTAAATCGACCACCACGGGCCTGAGAAGTGCCGATATACACCTGAAAATATACTAGATAAAAGCAGAATTGTATAAACATTATAGTAAGATCAACAAATAGCTGTAATTCCCTTTAGAATGCACGTAATTGAGCCGGCCTGACAATGCCTGGCCACGGCCAGGCACGGCCAGGCAGCCGGCCAGACAATAGTACAACCCGACGGACGGACACCGGACATGGATGAATGGATGCACACACACCAAAACCTAATCAAATGAGGGGGCTATCCCAATGAAGCTTCCATCCAAGTTTGGTGAAATTCCATCCAGTAGTTCTCAAGATATCTTGCAGACAAGGCAAGGGGACGGACAGACATCCAGACAGACAGACAGACAGCACAAACACTAGATGTCTCCCCCCAACATAGTTGAGGGAGACATAATAAATATGACTGCATGATTAACTTTGTCGAATTTCTGCAGTAACAAGATGTAGTTTTTGGCGGAGTAAAAAACACCCTCGAAATTGCCAAGAAGAAGAAAAAACAATACGATGTTTATCAAGTATTCTGTTTGAAAATCCAATCAAATGGTACTATGCCTTTCAGTTATACTTAAAAGAGAATCAACCACCCAAGATTGTTGATTTTATGACCTTGAAAATGGTAATTTTTCATTGAGAGGAGATCGTCAGATACATTTCGTTGTTGTTGTTGCAAAGCCCGGGCCACTCAATTTCCGTGTCTAATTTCTTTGCCCACGGTTTTGCAGTTCATTAGTCATTGCAGTCAAAGCATTCTTATATTTTGTACATTAATGTCTATAGTGCACAAGTTTTATTCTGTTTCGAGTGGTAGCTAGCTGTAAAATACCAGATCAACATCGTTTGAAGCAACAATTTCTGCCTGGCAAACGATCCTGTCAGAGTGAATCTTGCAGCGCATTTACACGGGGGAGAAACAACTATCCGTACTTCCGGGATTTTGACGAAATTTGCCATGCTTGCGTGTAGAGCAACTTTATCTTCCGGGTAAAATGGCCGATTCTAACAGACGGAGGTCAATCTTCCGACAATTCAGACGAACCGTCTAAGTAAGTAGTAGACATACAGCTACCAGTTGGTGATAGAGATTCTTATGAACCTATAGAGGCTAAGAACGAGCTGTATTGTTGTCTGAATGTTTCTCTATAATCTTCACAAAACAGGCAGTCAAATGTGCAAGCGAACATTTGTCAAAACCACGCGAGTTAATTGCACGCCAATTTGTCTTCAATCTTCAGTTATAAGACGGATAGTCCACTGTATTTCAGGGTAGACCCATTGGTGCTTGAATCATATACCGAACGTTTTTTCGACGTACATTTCATTAATCCGCACTTTTGGTGATATTATTCAGTCTTCCGGGTGCACTTACTCATGCTTCCGGGTAATACATTTGAAATATAATATACAAGTGAGTGCACTTTCTACCTAGAAAGTTAAAAGATTATACAAACGATAACCCTACCGGGTCTGGGGGTATTATGCCTCCCCCTACCAAACTTTGTACTCTATCTCCGGAAAGACAAAAAACTGAGAGCTGAAACTCCGTGACTTTGCTTATCATACTGGGGTCTTTTGGAGCCTATTTGCATAATCAACTGAGCAGAGAATCATGGGTAAATCCGAAATTGCGGCCATGTGGGGAACCAGAAAAGTGATATTTTCGTCTTATTTCCACAAAATTCTTGCTTTTCTGCATGAAAAAGTGAACAAACTATTTTATTTCATATCAGATTATTATTTACTAATTTATCAGTCCGTTTGTACGAGGAAATCAAAAGAATAAAGAAATCGAAAAATCCGACCTGAAAATGGAGAAAAAAAAGAAAAAAAATTATAATGACAACACAGGTGAGCTGGTGTTGGAAATTTGGATTTCTTTCACATTTCTTCTGAGGTTATGGGCAATACTAATGGATATTCATTCATGGGAAATAACAGTCGTCATTTCAGTCGTTCAGTTACATATCAGAATGCCTTGGAAAAACACCTTCAAGCTCACAATGGAAACTTCAGGTTTGTTCTAAATGGTTTAATTCATAGCACGTGCGATATATTACATAACGTAACTGTTCAAGTCGTTTTCCCACTTCACGCTGTAAACCGATGTGTGTCCGCTTTATTACACAATCTGATTGAAACTGAAAGGACTGACGCCAAGACATTGTGACGTCACATGAACAACGTAACTTTAGCGACGTCCGATTTGATTACAATTTTTTCAATTATTATTTTATTTCTGATGTCACCTTTCAGCGTTTAGTTCCAGACGTTTAGGCTAGAGAGAAAAGTAAAAAGTTAAGTTCAAACGTTTTTTTTAGACACTAAATTAGGTCCACGCGGACTTGTGCCCAATTGAGTTGGCGGTTCATGGTAATCAGTTGCGAACCATTACAGTTTGTAATCCAGGAAGCGGAAATGTATATTTCCTGCTCAAAAGGTTTGATGCGGAAAAACGTAACAGGTCAATAGGAGAAGGTAGAAGGTTAAAGCATATATAAAGACCCCCTACATCCGAACGTCGCCAGCCGATTGAAATGACGAGTGTTATTTCCCGTGAATGAATATCCATTAATATTGCCCATAACCTCACAGGACATGTGAAAGAAATCCAAATTGCTAACACCACCTCGTCGGTATTGCGAAAACCACCGGCTGCATAGTGGTAAGACGATTCTTTGCAATCAGTGCGAGATGTTCTCCATCGACATGTTCAGCGTACCCATAGTGGACCAGTCCAGTGCAAAATTTGTTTGAAGATGTACTCTTCCCATCACACCCTGGAAAAACACCTTCAAGCCCACAGTGGAAACTTCAAGTTTGTTCTAAATGGTTCTAGGGGATTGAATCAAAATTAAGTTCAAGACATTTTTTAGACCCTAAATTATGCCAGCCGGTGGTCAGCCGGTGGGGCTATTTTCGCAATACCGACGAGGTGGTGTTATATATCAATTTGGATTTCTTTCACATGTCCTGTGAGGTTATGGGCAATATTAATGGATATTCATTCATCACTCGTCATTTTAAGCGGCTGGCGACGGTCGGATGTAGGGGGTGTTTATATATGCTTTAACCTTCTATCTTCTCCTATTGACCTGCTACGTTTTTCTGCGTCAAACCTTTTGAGTAGGGAATATACATTTCCGCTTCCTGGATTAACAAACTGTAATGGTTCGCAACTGATTACCATGAACCGCCAACTCAATCGAGTACAAGTCCTCGAGGACATAATTTAGGGTTTAAAAAATCGTCTTGAACTTAATTTTTTACTTGGCCGTTTCTCTCTAGCCTAAACGTCTCGGACTAAACACTGAAAGGTGACATCAGAAATAAAATAATAATTGAAAAAAATTGTAATCAAATTGGACGTCGCTACGTTACGTTGTTCATGTGACGTCACAATGTCTTGGCGTCAGTCCTTTCAGTTTCAAGCAGATTGCGAAATAAAGCGGACACACATCGGTTTACAGTGTGAAGTGAGAAAACTACTTGACCAGTTACGTTATGTATAATATATCGCACATGCTATGAATTAAACACTTCATTCAATCACCTAGTACCGTGAACCATTTAGAACAAACCTAAAGTTTCCACTGTGAGATTGAAGGTGTTTTCCAAGGCGTTCTGATATGTGAACGATTGAAATGACGACTGTTCTTTTCCATGAATGAATATCCATTAATATTGTCAACGACCGCAGAAGAAATGTGAAAGAAATCCAAATTTCTAACACCATCTCACCTGTGTTGTCACAGTGACGTGATTATAAAAAAGAGACATTTTTTTTGGTCCATTTTCAGGTCGGATTTTTCGATTTCTTTAT